>ONZH01019008.1:0-61196 GCA_900303285.1 Rhinella marina | reverse complement strand
TGATCTGAGGTCTGATGGAGCACAATATGCTGATGTGAGGACTGATGGGGGCACATTCTGATGATCTGAGGTCTGATGGGGGCACATTTTGATGATCTGAGGTCTGATGGGGGCAGGGGACTGTTAGTTTAGTGATGTAAAAACTGGGGACAGGTTTCCTTTAACATAGGAGTCCCATTGTTTTTTAATCCTATTACTCCTATATTTTACTGCATTATATGGTAGAGTATTTACACTAGGGTATGTAGAAAGTCTATTGTACTGTACTTAACAGCATAGATGATCTAGCAGTTTATACAGTCATCTTTCTAATACTACTAGTTGTGGTTATAATATTGTATGTGCCTGTGAAGTTGGAAACATGCGTTTGGGAAGCCAAGTGGGGGGCCCACTCAAGTATGTTTCGCCCCCCCCTGTGCTGAACCTCTAGCTACGCCTCTGGTTCCAGTGTATAATGCTCCTGCGTTTCCACCAGTAGTGCCAGTATATAATCCTCTTTCGACCTCCCTCCTCATATTGCATTCATTGCCAATAAATATATATGTTGCCCACCCTGTATTGCCAATGGAGAAGTCCCCCCTGCAAAACAGACAAGAATAGGACAAGTTCTATATTTTTGGAGGGGCCATGGAGCAGACATTTAGATGCAGGCAGCACATGATGTTGTCCACATCTTTTTTGCCCCCATTGAAATGAATGGGTCCTCAAAAAATGTGGATCTGATGCAGCCCAAAAATATGGCCATGGGAATGCACTAAGACTAAATACACATAAAGTTTTTTGGATGAGAATTTGAAGCAGACCTGCAACAGAAATGGATTGGAAAGGAATTAGAAATATAAGGGAAGGATTTCTACTTCTGGCTTTGGCTGAAAATCGTCTGTGTTTAGCCCTGGTATATTAGCATTTAGCACTCATCTAAGTGTCCAGGCCTAATATTTACTGCTTATGTCAAGGTTCCAGTCTCCATTCCCTGTGTCTTAATTACCTGACTATTCACCCTTGTATCCAGCTGTTCTTTTATTAGTCCCTGATTAAGGGAAATACAGTCCCTCCTCTATTGTTCACACCTAGACATGTAAATGTAAGGCTTTAGTTCTTCTGAGACATCTTCATCCAAAAGGCAAACTAAACTAAAAGTGCACAAAATCTAATTATACCAGAATTGTAACTAATGAAATATTCACTGCAAACACTGTTTCTGCTTCCCAAAACTATCACCCCTATTTTCCTGCACTGCCTAAAACACCCTAAATCCCTGCACCCAGCAAGGAACTTCCTATCTCTCCCTCCATCTGACCTCCTGCTCAGATCTATTCTGCAACATAAAACCTCCGTAGATAAGAGGGAATTGTAAGAAAGATAGGAAAACCTGGGAAACTAAAATGAGCCACTGTTTAACAAAACTCCCACCTCCCTCAGTTCCACTCCCAACACTTGGGATTAGATACACAGTTCAGCAGGCTATATCACACATTGTAGGAGTAGATACACAGCTCAGCAGACAGTATCACACAGGATAGGATTAGATACCCAGCTCAGCAGTCAGTATCACACAGGATACGATTAGATACACAGCTCAGCAGAGATTATCACACAGGATAGGATTAGATACATAGCTCAGCAGACATTATCACACAGGATGGGATTAGATACACAGCTTGGCAGGCAGTATCTCACAAGGGATCAAATTAGATAGAAGACTCTGATGACAGTATAACACATAATTTGATTAGATACACAACTCTTCACACAGAATAGGATTAAATACACAGCTCAGCAGACTATATCACACATGATAGGATTAGATACACTGCTGAGCAGACAGTATCACACACAATAGGCTTAGATACACGACACTGCAGACAGTATTACATAGGATAGGATTAGATACATAGCCCATCAGGCAGTATCACACATGATAAGATTAGATACACAGCTCAGCAGACAGTATCACACAGAATAGGATTAGATACATAGCTCTGCAGACAGTATCATACATGATAGGATTAGATACACAGTCCAGCAGGCAGCATCACACATGATATGATTAGATACACAGCTAAGCAGGCAGTATCACACATGATAGGATTAGGTGCACAACGCTGTAGACAGTATCACCCATTATAGGATTAGATACACAACTCAGCAGACAGTATCACAAAAGATAGGATTAGATACACAGCTTTGCAGACAGTATCTCACACAGGATAGGATTAGATACACAACTCTGAAGACAGTATTACATATGATAGGATTAGATATACAACTCTTAAGGCAGTATCACACACAGTAGGCTTAGATGCACAACGCTGCAGACAGTATCACACAGAATAGGCTTAGATACATGACTCTGCAGACAGTATCACGCATGATAGGATTAGATACACTGCTGAGCAGACAGTATCACACATGATAGGATTAGATACACAGCTCAGCAGACTGCATCACACATAAAATGATTAGATACACAGCTTAGCAGACTATCACACATTTGATAGGATTAGATTACACAACTCTTCAGACAGTATCACACATGATAGGATTAGATACACAGGTCAGCAGACAGTATGAAGCATGATGGGATTAGATACACAGCCCAGCAGGCAGTACCACACATGATAGGATTAGGTGCACAACGCTGCAGACAGTATCACACATGATAGGATTAGATACACAACTCAGCAGACAGTTTCACACATGATAGGATTAGATACACAGTTCAGCAGGCATTATCACACATGATATGGTTTGGTATACAAATCTTCAGGCAGTATCACACATGATAGGATTAGATGCACAACGCTGCAGACAGTATTACACAGGATAGGATTAGATACGCAGCTCAGCAGACAGTATCTCACACAGGATAGGATTAGATACACGACTCTGAAAACAGTATCACACATGATATGATGAGATACACGACTCTTCATGCAGTATCACACAAAATAGGCTTAGATGCACGACACTGTAGACAGTATCACACATGACAGGATTAGATACACTGCTGAGATGACAGTATCACACACAGTAGGCTTAGATACATGACTCTGCAGACAGTATTACATATGATAGGATTAAATACACAACTCTTCAGACAGTATCACACAGGATAGGATTAGATACACTGCTGAGCAGACAGTATCACACACAATAGGCTTAGATACACAACTCTGCAGTAGAGATGAGCGAATCGATTCGTTGATTCGTATCGAATCTTGGGATTTTTTAGTTGCGAAGCGAATCCGAATATTAGGTGATTCGCTTTGGCTTTGTACACATTCGCTACGTAGTTTGTCCTATAAATTATACGCTATTGCTACATATAAGTTTCTGTATACGCTGTTGCGTACAATTTCAATTCATTAGCGAACTTTTACTGTTAGTTCGTTTATCGTGCACAAAAGCCCAGGAAGAAAGCGGTCACCTGACCTAATGGGCAGGGCTTGCTCTGACTGGCTCAGGCTCAGTAAGCCAGTGACACATCACTTCTGCTGCGACTGCTGAGACAAGCAGAAGCACTGTGTGTGAAATTCTGAGACTCTGAGACCTGTTTTGTGAAAATTGGGGTGTAATTGCTCTGGTAATCCATATTACAGATATCAGGGATACTGCAGGGCAAGTGCAGGGCCAGTTCAGGGCTAGTATTTAATCAAGCAGGGAGCGAGAGAAAGGGAGAGATAGGGAGAGACAGGGAGATACAGGGACAAAGACCAGCTGCAGAGCCACAGAGTGAATTGAAAAATGTCTGGAATGGATAAGCAAAAGGGGTCCAGTTCCAGCCAGACTTTGAGCTTTAAAAAAAGGAGAAGATGGCACAGGGCAGCAGTGCCTAAAGACCTGTAGCTGGAGCATCTACTAGTAGTATTTGCAATACTTGGCCGTTGTTCCACCAGGCTAACCCACCGAGGCGCAAAATTGTAGTGGAGGAGAAAGTAGATGAGGTAGTCGAGTGGACGGCACGCTCATCTCATTCTCAGCCAGATGATCTGCTGTCATCTGCTGTAAACAGTATCCATATGTAGCTAGGGGTCAGACTCGTCCTGCTCCACCATTCCACTCAAGCAAACCCCTTCATTTTCTGCCACCTCTCGGACTTCAGTGCTCCCTCCTAGTGGTGTCCCTTCTGCAATTTCTAAAAAAAAAATCCACCGAAGCCCACCTTATAATCCGGCAGTTATAGAGGACAGCCTACCTGAGGATTTCTTAGAGGGAGTCAGATTTTGACTGCCCGGAATTGTCAGTTGGTGGGGAACAGCCTAATTTGCATTCCCAAAAATGTGTTGAGAAGGAGTCTGATGATGAATCTGATGTGTTAGACCGGAGGACCTGGGAAGCTGACCGGGCTGGTGAGGAGGATTTGAGCTAAGAGGAGGAGGGTGGTACTAGTAGTGGCAGCAACAGAGGGCAGAGGCGAGTTAGGCCCAGGGCTAGTGCTTCCCTGGGAACTAGCGAGACCCCAAATATAGTGGGGCCGGCACCAGGGTGTAAGCGTGCAAGGGCTACAAGCTTGGCCAGCTGTGGAGGGCGCACGTCAGGTGTGTGGAAGTATTTTACCACTCTGCCAGGGATAGCAGTATGGCCACGTGTAATTTGTGTAAACAGAAATTGAGCCGTGGGAAAGCCACAAATTCTGGGACCACTGCTCTGTGGAACCATTTGAAGCGGCGTCATGCTGGCAATTTAGAGCAGCCCATTAATACTAAAGAGCTAGTTACTTCTCCCAGGGTCCCTTCTGTCAGGCAGGCCGCATCCAGGGCCATAGCTCAGCCCGCATCCCGGTGTGTAACTAGTACATCCACCTCATCGTCGGCCAGTGCGTGCATTTCTCCACCTCCTCTCATTTGGCAGCCGTCCATTGCCGAGTGCGTGGCCAGGAAGCAGTTTTATGCCACAAGTAATCCGACAGTGCGCAAACCTGACAAAGTTGCTGGCTGTGCAGTCTCTGCTGTACCAGCTGGTTGACTGCCCAGCTTTTAGGGAGCTAATGGCTTGCACTCAGCCACGCTGGCAGGTCCCTAGCCGGCATTACTTCTCCAACAAAGCTATCCCCGCCCTTTACTCCCACGTGGCTGACAATATTGGACACTCCCTGCAGCTGTCTCTCTGCAGTACGGTGCATGTCACTGTGGACACCTGGAGCAGTGCTTACGGCCAGGGGCAATACATGTCCTTTACTGAAGACTGGCTGAATGTATTTAGTGGCAGCAAGGCAGGAACCCCCCAGCAACCCGGTCAATTGCTGTTGGCACCTCCACGTGCTTTCCAGCCAGGATTGCAGCAGACCACCCAACAACTATCCACTTCCACCTCCACGGGCAGTCCGCCTGCTGGAGCGTCAGGGCAGCGAGTTACCCCCGCTCCTTCATATCACATGTGCCAGGTGAAACGCTGCCATGCAGTGTTAGACTTAGTTTGTCTTGGCAGTAGCAGCCACACAGGCCAGTGCTTGCTGCATTACATGAAGCAGCAAATAGCGTGCTGGCTGACTCCACGGCAGCTGGAAGTGGGCAAGGTAGTGAGTGACAATGGGACAAATATAGTGGCAGCGCTGAACCTGGGTCAATTCTTGCATGCTCCCTGTATGGCACATGTCCTAAATCTAGTGGTGCAAAGATTTCTAAAAACATTCACTGGCCTGCGCACAGTGCTGGCAAAGTCGCGGAAGCTTTGCACTCATTTCAGCAATTCATATGTATCTCGCCACGCTCTGGTGGAACTGCAGAGTCAAAACGGTCTTTCGCCACAACGCTTAATAGGTGACGTGGCGACCCGGTGGAATTCCACTCTTCATATGTTGCAGCGACTCCTAGAGCAGCGTAGAGCAGTGGACGATTTTGTCCAGCAGCAGCCAGAATCTTCCAGTATAGGGAGCAGGTGCGGCTTTGATTTCCGGCAGGCTGGTCCGAGATGCCTGCACTGTTTTAAGGCCCTTAGAAGAAGCCACCAAATTGGTCAGCCGGGACAGCTGTGGTGTGAACGACATAATTTCAATAATAATTGTGCTGGAAAAGACACTCACGCTCATGCAGCAGGGGGCAATGGGGGAAGGAAATCCTGGCCATTTGTCTACCCGCCATGCTGTCACTGTAGGGGAGCCCCAACGCCAAAGTTCCCTTGTGGAGCAGGAGGAGGATGAGGATCTTCAGTTAGAGGAGGGGGAAGAGGAGGAGGATTTTAATGAGGGTGATGATGACCAGGAGGAGGAGGAGACACAGCTGGAGGATGAGGATGATGAGACTTTCAGGGACACAGCAGTTTCTCACAGAGAGGCTGAGATGGAAAGAAGTGGCCTCTTAGGCACGCTGGGCAGGATGGCAAGCTGTATGCTCACATGAGTACGCACTGACAGGCGTATCCTAAACATAAGGCAGACTGACGAATACTGGCTGGCGATGCTTCTGGACCCGCGGTATCAATCCAACATGGGGGATTGTTTTCCTTCCCAGGAAAGGGAAGAGAAATTAGTGTCATTGCGGGAGAAGCTATTTAGTAACCTGGCCACAACTTTTAGCCAGCCCCAGCCTGCTGCCAGCATGTCTAAGAAACAGGTCCGGCCGAGTAATCCACCTTTTGCCACAACCAGCATCAGCCAGTTAAGCCTAATTAGTATGATGCAGGAATTTTTCTGTTCAAGCTCCCAACAGCTGCAGTCAGGTGAGCAGGCCCAGATCACCCGCCTCAATGAGCAGGTTCAGGCGTACCTGCAGTCTGGCTCACAAAGCCTCTTCTCAGACCCCCTGGACTTCTGGGCAGGCAGATTACAACAGTGGCCGGAACTGTCCCACTATGCACTAGGGCTTCTTTCCTGCCCCGCCTCAAGTGTCATGTCAAAGAAGGTTTTTAGTGCTGCTGGGGGGGTGGTGACACCCAAAAGGACAAATCTGTCACCGGGCAGTGTTCAAAAAAATACCTTTATAAAAATGAATAAAGGCTGGATTACATCCGAATTTCATACTCCTCTTGCTGATGCTGGTGGTGATTAGATCAGGCCTTGCAGGGCAGAATAGTCTGAGTGTCTTCCCACTGTTGCTGTCAGCTGGGCCATAATTTTACAGCCAAATGTCTTGTGTCATGTAATGGGCTGTGCGAACCCGAAGTCTCCAAAACCCTATTTCAAAACCAAACACTGTTGTCTAACTCCGCCTCCGTTTTCTACGCTAAGTAGGAGAGTAGCTGTTGTTAGTTAACGTTACTAATAGTTCTATTTAGTATTGTTAAGTTTGTTTTTGAGCCTCAGCCTTTAGTCCCCCCCTTCAAAAAAAAAAATATATATATGTGTTATATATATTTAAAAAAAAAAAACATTTTTACACCGCCTCCCATACAAGTTATATTAGCGGACATTGTTATACACCACTGCAGTCTGTTGTATTTATTTTACCAATCAATCTATGCTGATATACCCCGTCCCCTACTACTACTGGCCGGGGCAGCCATAAAAAGCTCATATATAATTTTCACTGCCTATTTTAAGGTAGAATGTACAGGCTTGTTGCCCAAACAAGCCAAGCCTTTTTTATTTTTCTGTCTGTCGATTGTAATCAGTGAACAGGAGTGTGTGTAATGTAGTAATACTTCGGCCGGCAGACACCGCTGTGTTCATTAATATGGGAAAATGGCCGTGGGAAAAAAAACTCTGTCTTCTTCACACTATGTCAGGATCAGGAAGGTGTTAAAGGTTTAACAAAACACTCAAAACACAGGTTTTTCAAGAATATTTTAGTAATAAATAAAAACTTCTTTTTAACAAATAAATAATATAATAAACAAAAGAAAGGAACAAAAAAATAAGATTACGCCGGCCTTTGCCGACGTCGGGCCATCATGTCCTGCAGCTCTTGCAGCTCCAGCTGCAGGCCACGAATGAGCCGGGAGGCAGCGTGGAGCCTGGAGCAAAGCGCCGTAATCCAGCCTCCACTTCGAAGTCAGTGGGGATGTCTGTAGGGGTGGAAACAGTTATGTACCTAGTTTGTATGATCGAGTTACAGTGGTTGTCCCACAAAAAAAATCTAAACTTTAATGTACTGGAGCGACTTATTCTGTGACATGTATTCTGTACTGACTGAGCCTTTTGTAGTACTTACTGGACACCCATACGGCATGGTCTTCCCATGGTCCAGGGGAAAACTGCTCCCTGTTGGTTGGAGCTACCAAAGATAAAATATACATTTAGCTCATATTTTGAAGACAGAAGGTCCAACCATTACACTTTTTTTTTTACCTACCTTCTACCTCTGGTAGCTGGGTTGGTGGTGTTGGAGGGGCAGGTGGGGTCCTCCCTCGCTGGGGTGGAGGACGGTGAGAGCGGTTCCTCTGTGGTGTAGCAGCTGTCAAAAATCATGAAATAATAGCCTTCTACACTAGCGGCAGCCCGGATCCGCCGGGTGAAGGGTCCCTCCGGATCCGCGCTGCCGCAGGTACACGTGTGGGGCCAAAACCGTTCTCCGGACCATATACACTGTAATGGGGACAGGCCGCGAATCCGGCCACAGCATGTTAACCCCTGCTGAGAGGCAGCCGGAGCGAAAACACAACAGTTATTTTCGCCCGGCTGCCTCTCAGCAGGGGTTAACGTACTGCGGCCGGATTCGCGGGCCCATTACAGTGAATTTGGGCCAGAGCGCGGTTCCGGCCCCACACGTGTACCTGCGGCAGCACGGATCCGGAGGGACCCTTCACCCGCTGGATCCGGGCTGCCGCTAGTGTAGAAGTAGCCTTACATTCAACTCTAATGAACAGTTGTAGCTACATGGGAATAGTTTGGGGCTGGAGGATCCCGTTCCTAACCACTAGTGCTCTTACTGCAGCTGCACTCCCATGTAGCTTGGATGAAAAATAAATTAAATATGTTTTATACTTACTAGAGGCTGCAGGTACTTCAGGGGCCGTCCTGCCTCGACGGTGGTGACGCCGTCATTGACGGTGCTCTGCAACATAAAAATGTACACGATTGTTAGATTATAACTCTTTTTAATACTAACACATACTACTATTAAGATATTATGGGTGTGAGAGGGGGGCCATATCATATTTTTTTCTTCTAAAAAGTTATTCATGGCAATAGATAACGTTATCGTCGCAATAACTTTATATCGTTAACACGGTGCGGTAGGAATACTTTGGATATCGCCCACTGACAGTAGCTGCAGCATGGGAACGTCTTTGAGTCTGTGTGTAGGAGGAGGAAGCGCTAACTATGAAGGGGCATATAAAGGTACTTTCTTTCGAACTAGTGCATTTGCATGACACAAACGGGAGAACGGCCAGCACCATTAACAATAATGACTAGAATACCTTCACTTAAGTTGTTTGGGTCGAGAGTTAGAGGCGTTGCCTAGCATGAAACAAAATTACTGCAGCGCACTACGCACGACCACGTTGTCCTCTATACTTTTTTCATTATTCACAGTGACTGCTGGTATATATACAATACAGTACGCATATTTTTTTACATGTTTTTACTTCAAATATTTTGTTACTCACCCTGCCGTATCTCTAGGCGGATCTCATTAAGCCGCTCTGGGCATTTGAATTTCAGATCGGACCATTTCCGCTGGATCTGGCCCGGGGTCCGCACGGTGTGGAAACGATGGCACAGGCTTTGGATCACCTGCTGGATCACCTCCTTCTTATGCTGGTTTGGATGGCGGTGTGTGCCATCGTAATCCTCTCTGTCCATCAGCTGGATCAGGAATTTCAGCTCTTCAGAGCTAAATGATGAGGATCGCCTGGATGCCATTTTCGAATATTCGCTCTGCCTCTGAGGAGTGCACGCTGCAGCCTCTCATCGTGCGTGCCTGTGTATTACGTAATCACGTAGACAATAGTACGCTGAGTATTCGTACGCTATTTGTGTACGTCTTCGAAGAAGTTGCGTACATTTTTTAAATGAACGTTCGTTATTAGTGCGCGAATGTTCGCTAATAGCACATAACGTATATTTTGTACGAAAATACAATGAATCTATTCATCGAATATACGAATCTTAGGAAAACTTCGGCGAATGTTCGGCGAATAATTTTTTTAATGATTCGCTCATCTCTACTCTGCAGACAGTATTACATATGATAGGATTAGATACACAGCTCAGTAGACAGTATCAAACATGATAGGATCAGATATGCAGTTAAGCAGACAGTTTCACACATGATAGGATTAGATACACAGCTTGGCAGGCAGTATCTCACACAGGATAGGATTAGATACACAACTCTGAAGACAGTATTACACACGATATGATGAGATACACAACTCTTCACGCAGTATCATACAAAATTGGCTTAGATGCACAACACTGTAGACAGTATCACACATAGGATTAGATATGCAGTTTAGCAGACAGTTTCACACATGATAGGATTAGATACACAGCCCAGCAGGCAGTATTACACATGATGTTTGGATTCTGGATTTACTTTTTTCTCATGTGTTTGACTTTAGCACATTAAATATTCTCAATAGATCTCACCACATTTAGCTGGGTCTGCCGATAGATTTCTCACATCTGAGGCCAGCTGCTCACCGCCCAGTGGTTGTGATGTGTATTGCAGTTTTTTAGAGTTTAGTTACAATCTCGTGATATCATGTTGTTTTGCTATAAGGACAAAACTGACACCACTCTGAGTTTGGAGATATGTTAAGAGTGGACACATCTGTATACAGTGGGGAAAAAAAGTATTTAGTCAGCCACCAATTGTGCAAGTTCTCCCACTTAAAAAGATGAGAGAGGCCTTTAAAGGGAACCTGTCACCTCCTTTTCTCAAAATGAGCTGTTAACAGTACCTTAAAGTAGAGCCGAGTGTGATCCTAATGCTGTAGTTGAAACTGAGAACTGCCGGATGAAAAGGCTGAAAACAGAACTTTTAATCTTGCTGCGCTGGCTTTCCGGTGTGGGCTTGAAGTCAAGGGGGCAGCGGCCTCCTTGCTTCAAGTCAAGAAAGCCACTCCCCACTTGCGCTTGACTGACAGTTAGCCGGGGTGCCGGGGATCGCAGAAATGTCGCGCATGCGCGTTGCGCGACTGAGTACTGCGCGATCCCGGCACCCGGCTCTTCATGTTGCCGGCGCTTCAGTAGTCATTGCGCATGCGCCGCCTTACTATGCGAGCGCGCTTGGGAGAGCGCGCCCGCCGTCCACGCACGGGGTCACTGATGCGGCGTACCGCCCGTGCGTGCGGTCGTGCGGTCCTATACTCTGGGTGAACGTGACCTCTGGCTGCCTACGTGCATTCCGGAGCAGGCGAGCCCGCGGTCACGTTCACCCTGGTCTCCATCCTTGTCATTAGTAAGGCGGCGCATGCGCAATAACTACTGAAGCGCCGGCAACATGAAGAGCCGGGTGCCGGGATCGCGCAGTACTCAGTCGCGCAACGCGCATGCGCGACATTTCTGCGATCCCCGGCACCCCGGCTAAATGTCAGTCAAGCGCAAGTGGGGAGTGGCTTTCTTGACTTGAAGCAAGGAGGCCGCTGCCCCCTTGACTTCAAGCCCACACCGGAAAGCCAGCGCAGCAAGATTAAAAGTTCTGTTTTCAGCCTTTTCATCCGGCAGTTCTCAGTTTCAACTACAGCATTAGGATCACACTCGGCTCTACTTTAAGGTACTGTTAACAGCTCATTTTGAGAAAAGGAGGTGACAGGTTCCCTTTAACGGGTTTCTGTCACCATTTTTGACCATATTAAACCAGATGACATTTGCAATGCGCAAATGTCACCTGATGTCTAATATGGTCTTCTTTTTAAGATATGTGTGCCCGTTTTCTTAAAAAAACTACTTTTGCAATATGCAAATTACCTTCACTAGGTGCAAGGGGCGGTAACCCTGCACCTAGTAGCGCCGTTTTCCCCACCTTCTTTATTACGTCATCAGCGTAGATTGACAGGGCCAGGCAGCTCGCTCTATCTGCTGCTGGCCCTGTCAGCGCTGCAAATCCCGCGCCTGTGCCGTGGGTCCGTTAGTCGGCGCAGGCGCAGTGAGTGCAGCTGGCTGCCGGGCTCCCGGCTTCCTCACTGCGCATCATATCGTGCCCGCATCAGACCTCAGATCAGCAGAATGTGCCCCCATCAGACCTCACATCAGCCCACCGTGCCCCCATCAGACCTCACATCAGCCTACTGTGCCCCCATCAGACCTTAGATCAGCGTATTGTGCCCCATCAGACCTTAGATCAGCGTATTGTGCCCCCATCAGACCTCAGCTCAGCGTATTGTGTCTCCATCAGACCTCAGATCAGCGTATTGTGCCCCATAAGACCTCAGATCAGCGTATTGTGCCCCCATCAGACCTCAGATCAGCAGAATGTGCCCCCATTAGACCTCAGATCAGCAGAATGTGCCCCCATCAAACCTCAGATCAGTGTATTGTGGCCCCATCAGACCACAGATCAGCAGAATGTGCCCCCATCAGACCTCACATCAGCCTACTGTGCCCCCATCAGACCTCAGATCAGCGTATTGTGCCCCCATCAGACCTCAGATCTGCCCACCCAGCCACATAAGATTAAAATAAAAAACCTTTCTTACCTGTCCTGCGGCTGCCCTCTGGTCCGGTGCTCCACTGTCTTCCCTGGCCGGTGCGCACTATGACCTCACGCAGCGTCAGGTCATAGTGCGCGCCGGCCAGGAAAGACAGTGGAGCACCGGACCGGAGGGCAGCCGCAGGACAGGTAAGAAAGGTTTTTTATTTTAATCTTATGTGGCTGGGTGGGCTGATCTGAGGTCTGATGGGGGTCCCTAAATACAAGTGAGCGCTTCCATAATGAAAGCGCTCACTTGTATTCGCCTGATAGTTTAAGATCATCCTTGCTGGGCCCGGAGCCGTCGATCCCCCGGCCCCCCCCCGGTAGCTACGCCTCTGTGTGGGAGCAATAATTAGAAAATGGAAGACATACAAAACCACTGATAATCTCCCTCGATCAGGGGCTCCACGCAAGATCTCACCCCGTGGGGTCAAAATGATCTCAAGAACTGTGAGCAAAAATCCCAGAACTACGTGAGTGCTGAGTTGCATCAAAAAAACACCATACCTACTGTGAAGCATAGAGGTGGCAACATCATGCTTTGGGGCTGTTTCTCTGCAAAGGGACCAGGACGACTGATCTGTGTACATGAAAGAATGAATGGGGCCATGTATCATGAGATTTTGAGTGCAAACATCCTTCCATCAGCAAGGGCATTGAAGATGAAACGTGGCTGGGTCTTTCAGCATGACAATGATCCCAAGCACACCGCCAGGGCAAAGAAGGATTGGCTTCGTAAGAAGCATTTCAAGGTCCTGGAGTGGCCTAGCCAGTCTCCAGATTTCAACCCCATAGAAAACCTTTGGAGGGAGTTGAAAGTCTGTGTTGCCCAGCGACAGCCCCAAAACATCACTGCTCTAGAGGAGATCTGCATGGAGGAATGGGCCAACATACCAGCAACAGTGTGTGCCAACCTTGTGAAGACTTACTGAAAACGTTGACCTCTGTCATTGCCAACAAAGGATATATAACTAAGTATTGAGATGAACTTTTGTTATTGACCAAATACTTATTTTGCACCATTTGCAAATAAATTCTTTAAAAATCAGACAATGTGATTTTCTGGATTTGTTTTCTCATTTTGTCTCTCATAACTGCGGTCTACCTATGATGTCAATTACAGCCCTCTCATCTTTTTAAGTGGAAGAACACAATTGGTGGCTGACTAAATACTTTTTTTCTCCACTATATATATATATATATATATATATATATATATATATATATATAAAAATCACTTTTGATCACTCACGATATAGAGTATAGGGAAATTGCTATGTACACTAAGATTGAACACTTATGGTCACTATGTATGTACTTGTAATGGATCTCTAAACTTGGATATGTATCTGAATACCTTTTGATCACAGATGTATATGAATATCTTTTGATCACGGATGTGAATTGTGTTTTGTTATTGTTATCACATGACCACTATTATCACATGATCATTTTTGAATCCGCCCACATGCTCTATATAATGTGGAAGGCCACACTGTTTTAACTATGCTTGAGAAAGGTCACATTGAGTGGACCGAAACGTTGCATTTTGCGTTTTTGGGAATAAAGAGTCCTGCACGCTTTTCACGATTTGGAGTGCTGCCTCATTTTTTCGTTATATACTGCTGGCGTATCATTCTGGATCCAGGAGGAATTGCACCCACTTTGGTTTGAACCGACTTGTGCTGCTCCTATTTTTGTATTTTTGATTTGGATTGAACCAGCTTGCACCTGAACATGGACATTGCTTCTAACTCCCTTTTGGGTATATCCCAGGACTCCCCAGATGTCTTCTCCTACTCCAGGGTTGATGAGGACAGGATACTACGCAGTCTGGTGAGAGACGCATCCTTTCTTACTACCCCCTCGCTTGTGGATCTAAAGAGAAAATATGAGGCTGAACAGAAACGCATTTTATCGATGGAACTACATTTAACTACACTCTGTGAGTACCACAAACATCATAGAGTCCCACGTGGGATGAGGTCGCATGTGAGGCCAAACCTCTTTCCGAACGATCCGGATTTTTCCCTACGCTTTGTCCAGATCTCTAACAAATACGCATTTGATGTAATACTTTTGAACATTGAATTTCTGCAGAAGGATTTGGTGGTGGCGAATTCTTCCATTGGAGATATCGAGAGATGTATTAAGGAGATGTTAGGCGATGATGACTGGGAAACGTATAAGAACTCTTGTCAGACTTACCTTGAGAAATTCCAAACGGAGCAACAAAATACTAAACGTCAGAAATGGGCACGGGATGCTGAGGACTACAGTAAAGGAAATATATATAACTGGCAGAATGATTATCCTAATAGGAAACGAGGGGGTAAACCCTATGTACCCAATGATAGTCAGAACCTGAGTGGGTACTGTGTGAAGACCATTGGAGATAGAAATGTATTTGAGACTTGTACTACTAATGATTACCTTCAATCTAGGGTCAGAGACAAACGACTCCAGACCAGAAGGGGTGGATATAGACACCACAGATGGCGTAAGAAGGGCACAACACAGAGTCCAACGAACCAGACCACAGAGAAAAAGAGCACTGTGGTAAATATCTCCTCCCTTACTCTAACTGATACACAGCTTGAGGTCCTAGAAAAGGGCCTCTCATATTGTCCAACCACTAGAGTTGATTGGTTCAATCTGGAGTGGAACTCCGCTTTCAGGAGCATCAACCAAGTTGGCTGAGAACGGGGAACTGGTTTTTCACGAGATCCCCCCGTATTGTCTTTGAGGGGTTTGGGATTGAGCAATCCCAGTCAGTTTGTACCAATCATTAATTCACCATCTGTGGAGACATATATTCGGGCGGTTCAGGTGGATATACAACGCCTGAAAGATAAGGATTTAAATACCAGGCTCAGACGCCCGAACATGACTACTGCACAGATGGTTGCACTAAACGAATTGAGACGAAATCCATGTATCACTATCAAGCCTGCCGATAAAGGGGGTGCGGTGGTGATAATGGATACTGTGAAGTATGAGGAGGAGATTATTAGACAGTTAGCGGATGAGGATGTGTATAGGTGCTCAGGCACTGATCCAAAATTTGGTATTATGAGAGAACTCTGTCAGATCCTAGATGGGACATTGACATTAAACTTGATTGATGAGGGCTTGTATACCTTTTTATGGAATGAACATCCCAGAACACCTGTAATCTATTTGTTGCCTAAGATCCATAAGAGGCTAGTGGACCCTCCCGGTAGACCGATTGTCTCCGGGAGGGGATCGATTTTTTCAAATCCAGCGATCTTTTTGGATAAAGTTTTACGTAAATTTGCGACTGGATCAAGGTCATACATTAGGGATACTGGTGACTTTCTGGAGAAAATAGCCCAAGTGAAAGTCCCGGATTCGGCCATCTTGGCATCTTTTGATGTCACAAGCCTCTACACCTCTATTGATCACAATAGAGGTGTGGGGGCGGTGGCTAGATGCCTAGAGAAGGATCATTGTCCTAGTGCACTCATGGTATTTCTTCTCTCATTACTTAATCTAATTCTCACCAGGAACTATTTTACTTTTAAAAACAAGTACTACACGCAAGTACGGGGGACCGCGATGGGTTCTAACGTGGCCCCGACGTACGCCAATATTTTTATGGCCCACTTGGAGGAGGATTTCGTCTATGTATCGCCGCATTTCCAACATGTTGTGGGCTGGTGGCGGTACATAGACGATGTCTTCCTCATCTGGCGGGGTTCCCTGGAGGCTCTGGGTATCTTCCATGAATACCTTAATAGTATGGACCCAGATATTGCCTTCACTCTTGTGCAATCTACTGAGTCCGTACAATTCTTGGACACCACTGTAAGCAAAGAGGGGGGTGGGTTGGTCACAGACCTTTTTATTAAGCCCACTGATTGCAATAGTCTGTTGCGGTATGAGAGCGCTCATCCTAGGGCAGTGATCAACTCTCTCCCTCGCAGTCAATTGCTCAGGGTGTCCAGGATTGTACATAATCCATTAACGTGTGATATGAGGTTGGATGACATGACAAAAAAATTTCGTGAGAGGGGTTACCCTAGGAAATTGATTGAAAAACATAGACAGAAGATCTTTTCAGCGGATCCAAAACGCACTATTGACAATGGCCAACGTGTACCGTTTGTATCTACATACTCAGAGAATAGTCAGGAAATTAATCAGATTATTAGGAAACACTGGCCATTGTTAGGGGTGAATACACAGATCCCAGAATTTAGTAACCCCCCACTCATGTCGTTCAAGAGGTCTCCCAATCTGAAGGATCTTTTGGTACGAAGTGAGACAGGAGGAACAATGATAGACTCCCAGACATACATTGGAAGGAGAAGGACGGGATGTTTTCCCTGTCTTTCTTGTGTCAACTGCCAGTATATGAGGAAAACTGAGTCTTTCGTTGCTCCACGAATAGGGAAAACATACGATATTAGATTCTTTCTTACCTGCAGTTCCAGTTTTGTCATATATGTGGTGTTGTGTCCATGCGGACTGTGGTATGTGGGTGAGACGACCCTGGAGGCCAACGTCCGCATGGTACAACACAGGTATTCAATTCGAAAGAAGCGACGAGATCTGCCAGTCCCCAAACATTTTGTAGAGGTAGGACATACGGAAAAAGATTTCCAATTCATGATAATTGACCATGTCTCCCCAATGAGAAGGGGTGGCGATAGGGAACGGATTTTGAAAAGGAAAGAACTAGAGTGGATACACAGACTAGGGACTCTTAAACCTAAAGGACTTAATGCAGACTTTAACCTGTCTGTGTATTTGTGAGGAAGGGTTATACACTACCTGTGCCTGTGGTGCCCTGTTTCGATTTGCCCTGGTTGGAGTTGTTATATCAGTGTGAGGAAAACAAAATTTATTGACAATTGATTTTAATTGGTTGTTTGTCTGTTTTCTTATAGATACCGCCAAAACCTTTTATTGAACAATGGACCATCAGGATGGGGGAACTCTATACTTTGGATTGGGATCATTTTGTAGAGACATATGTTTATTTGCATAATGGAGGTGGTGACATACGGGGTGCATGACCTGAGGATGTGGAATATGATTTTGTTACAACTGACCATGACGCTGTTTAACCTATAGGCCGTAGAGCGGGACAGTGATCCAGTCGGGATGAGGGGCGAGTGTCACTACGTGCCATTATCCCCAATCCACTGACATTGGAAGAGAAGGATTGACTTAATGGTTAATTCACTTTCTCATGTGATCTGTCCCGACCTGGCCATGCACACATCGACCCCAATTAGGGACTGTTATGTGCATGGGTTGATATGAGCTGACTAGCCAGCGGCTGTATTAATGACACCTAGGACTAGTACTCCTCGATAGGTCTTTTTCTCACCCGATGTAGACTCCTTTTAGGAGCATATATTGACCGGACTCCGATAGCACCAACAGAAATGGGTGTGGACACCTCTGTGATGCGGACTAAGGGGTGGACTTTCCTGAAGTCTGACGCGGAGGATGGAGCCACGTGACTTGAACAGGTGACCGGACGGAGCCCGGTGTCTGTCGCATGCGCAGTTACCTCCTAGAGACGCTACAAGCTATTCACGTTAGTCTACAATTACGAGATTCCCCCATCGATAATGGATCTATTAAGTATGTTTTAATGTTTTTTCATTTCACTTGTAGATTTATGCATTTTGATCACTCACGATATAGAGTATAGGGAAATTGCTATGTACACTAAGATTGAACACTTATGGTCACTATGTATGTACTTGTAATGGATCTCTAAACTTGGATATGTATCTGAATACCTTTTGATCACAGATGTATATGAATATCTTTTGATCACGGATGTGAATTGTGTTTTGTTATTGTTATCACATGACCACTATTATCACATGATCATTTTTGAATCCGCCCACATGCTCTATATAATGTGGAAGGCCACACTGTTTTAACTATGCTTGAGAAAGGTCACATTGAGTGGACCGAAACGTTGCATTTTGCGTTTTTGGGAATAAAGAGTCCTGCACGCTTTTCACGATTTGGAGTGCTGCCTCATTTTTTCGTTATATATATATATATATATATATATATATTAGCTGAAGGACCCGGCTTAGCTCGGGTACATTTCATCTATTTCATTTAATGTTTGTGTGTGTGTCGTTAAAAGATATCGAGAGTGACCTCTACAGCACCCCGCCTCCTTAACAGTGACCTCCACAGCCCCCACTCCTTAACAATGACCCCCCCACAGTGCCCCATCTCCTTAAAGTGGGACCCCCATAGCATCCCACCCCCTTAACTTTGACCTTCACAGCAGCCTGCCCTTTTAACAGCGAGTTCCACAGCACCTCATCCCCTTGACAGTGACCTACAAAGGGCCCCGCCCCTGAACAGTGACCTCTACAGCACCCACCCCTTAACACTGACCATAGGTTACAGTCCCCTTAACTGACCTCTACCATTCCTGGCCCCCTTGACAGAGACTTCACAGTACCCCGCTGCCCCTTTAATAGTGGCCTCCACAGTCCCCTTCTCCCTGAACAATGACCTCCACAGTGCCCGTCCCCTTAACAGTAATATCCACAGTGCCCTCCCCTTTAACTGTGACCTCCACAGCAGCCTGCCCCTAGGGTGGCCAGAGGTCCGGATTTAGGCTGGACATTCTGGCTTTCAGACTCCGTGTCCTCCGTACGGAGCAGGGCCTGGACAGACACAGGGATGTCCTTTTGAACAGCTCACTCTCAGACATCAGCACTGTGCAGTCTGAGCATGAGCTGCAGGGAGAAAGTCACCCTCCCTCCCACCCCTGCAGCTGACAGCTTTTTACATTCATTTTTTTGAATCCCCGGCGGCTGTGGAGTAGGAAGGGGGCGTGGCCTGACCTAGTTGGGGGAGGGGTTAACAGGACATGGGGGCTGGGTTTTTAAGTCTTTTATTTGAGGGTGGCCTGAATTACAGGTCGATACCATGGTAATTTATGAGGAAACACAGTGGGTAGCAGTGAAAGAAAACATCTTTTATGATTACTGAATGGTAAATATGTGACATTTACATTATATTAGGTAATGATTGATGATGAATTAGTCTAAAACATAAGTTATATTTATGGTAACCGGAATACCCCTTTAACAATGTCATCCACAGTGCCCTGCACCTACAGCAGTGAAGAAAAATGGCTGGGTTGTTATGGAAAACTGGTGTGAAACCTTGTGTGTGTGGCCTGCTGGCTTCTATTGACTGATAAGGGTCATGTGACCAGGCTTCTATTAGCTAATGCATTTTTTTTTTGGGGGGGGGATATCTCAGGAACGTTATGTCCTGGAGAGTTTAGACCCAGTCTAAAACCTTCCCGGACACCTGATCTACCTGTGTGCCAAATTTCATGATTGTAGCTGCGACGATGCGGATTCCTTTCGTGGACATACACACATACATACACTCAGCTTTATATATTAGATATATATATAATTAAAGCACTACTACTCCTATCCAAATATTTAGGACACTGATACTTGTTTAAAAAAAAGCTTTTTACCATTGATGACCTGTTCTTAGGGTAGATATGAATATCAGAGGGGGGAAGGGGGACCCTGTAGAAAATGTGCTGTAGGGCCCTGTCAGTTGTAGCTACGTCCCTGATGACCATCCTCAACTTTTGCTGGCTTTACTTCTTCCAAATCATCCTTCTTGGTCTCCATGTCCTAGAAAAGTCAGCAAGATGCAGAGAGAGGAGGAGCTGGATGTTCCTGATGACATATTCTCATCAATATTAGATGATGTGGAAAAGGAAGAAAAGCGGATGGCAGAAGAAGGGCTTGCGCTTGTAGGGCAGGTGTCACGAGGGGAGACAAGGGTAGGTGAGCCCTGTACTGAAACCCCTCCTTCTTTCCCTGCCTACTTGCCTCAATCGGCCCTAGGCAGCCGCGGACAACGACGAAGGCGGTCCCTACACTGGATAAGTGCGCAGGGAGGGAAAGGGAACAAAAGGACGGACAAAACACAGACGGAACAAACACAATGATAGATAGTCAGCAAGCCGGGTCAAACACAGGAGGTCATGTAAATACCAGGGGTGAAGCGAAAGAGAGGTCTAAGTCCAAAATCCAAAGTCCAAAATCCAAGTAATAATCCAAGCAAAAGGTCGCACGAGCACTGATCAAAGGTGTAACTAATCACAGGCGTCTGAGTGAGGCAGTTGCCAACTTTAAATAGCCCGCCCAGGATCATGTGATGTGGCCAGCATCACATGACCTGAGGCGGAGCAAGCTGTCCAAACAAATGTAAAGTAGCCATGTGGTGTGATCAGCACCACATGGCTAAACCCAAACAGTGAATTAACTCATGAAGTGCTGGCAGACAAGACCAGCACTTCAATTCCCTATTGCTCGTCTCTAGGGGGGCGGAGAGGTCCGGCGATGTCGTGCAGAGGGAGCGCGACGCCGACCTCGCGTGACAGTACCCCCCCTTCACGAGGGGCCACCGGACCCTTACCAGCGGGAGCAGGCTTATCGGGATGCTGCAGATGGAACTTTCGGATGAGCGAGTCTGCATGCATCCTGGTCAACGGTACCCAAGACCTGTCCTCAGGACCGAACCCCTTCCAATGTACCAGGTACTGGAAGGAATTCCGGACCCTTCTCACATCCACAATTCTGGAAATCTTATGCTCCATTTGTCCTGCTACCTCGACCGGAGGCGGAGACTGTTCCTCAGGACCAACGGGAGCAACATAACGTTTGAGCAAAGACACATGAAAAACATTATGAACACGAAGGGAGTCGGGTAAACATAACCTAAAAGAAACCGGATTGATCACCTTGGTGATCCTGTAAGGACCAATGAAGCGAGGTGCAAACTTGTAGGATGGTACCCTCATGTTGAGATTTTTAGTCGATAGCCATACCTTATCCCCAACCTTAAAATTCACACCCTTAGAACGTTTCCTATCAGCCTTAGCTTTTTGAACTCCTTGGGCCTTTTCCAGGTTCGACTGAGCCTGTGCCCATACTGTGCACAGTTCTTGAGAAAAATCATTGACCTCTGGGACAACCGATGCAGATGGGGAAAAGGAGCTAAAGCGTGGATGAAAACCCATATTGCAGAAAAACGGTGACATCCCAGAGGATGAATTAACACGATTATTAATTGCAAACTCAGCCAGAGACAGGAATCTGGCCCACACATGCTGGTTATCAGAAACATAACATCTGAGATATTGCTCAACAGATTGGTTAAGACGTTCAGTCTGACCATTGGTCTCCGGATGAAAGGCTGATGAAAAGGACAAAGAGATACCAATCTTATTACAGAACGTCCTCCAGAACCTAGACACAAACTGTACTCCCCTATCAGAAACGATATTCTCAGGAACACCATGCAGTTTGACAATATTATCCATGAACACGGACGCCAAGACCTTCGCAGAGGGTAATTTACACAAAGGAATAAAATGACACATTTTGCTGAATCTGTCAACCACCACAAATATCACGGTTTTACCCTCAGAGCACGGCAAATCCGTGATAAAGTCCATGGACAAATGCGACCATGGTCTGCTAGGTATGGGTAATGGACGTAGCTCACCCATAGGCCGTGTCTTAGGATTCTTGGACCTGGCACAAGTGTTACACGCAGTTACAAAAGCCTGAACATCCCTTGCAATCGATGGCCACCAATACTGCCTAGAGACTAACTCCTTGGTGGCATTAATACCCGGATGACCACATAATACCGAGTTATGGCACTCACCCAGCAGTCGCAAACGCAAATGAGCCAGCACAAACAATTTGTCATTGGGGGTACCAGTGGGAGCGAGATGCTGTCCTGCTGAGATTTCAGATGCCAGATCAGACGAGGTAGCGGCCACTATGATGTCAGCCGGCAGGATGGGCTCAGGAGGGACGTCAGGAGGCTGATACGCCTGAAAGCTTCGGGATAAGGCGTCAGCCTTAATGTTCTTGCTCCCTGGTCTAAAGGTAACACAAAAATCAAAACGAGTAAAGAACAAAGCCCACCTCGCCTGTCTGGGATTCAAACGTTTAGCAGACTCTAGAAACATAAGATTTTTATGATCCGTGAGGACCACAATGCGATTTAATGCCCCCTCCAGGAAGTGACGCCATTCCTCAAATGCCCACTTAATGGCCAACAACTCCCTATTACCGATATCATAGTTCCTCTCAGCAGACGAGAACTTGCGGGAGAAAAAGGCACATGGCTTAAGATTAGTTAAGGTGGAGGACCCCTGGGACAGTACTGCCCCTACTCCATCCTCAGATGCATCCACCTCAACTATAAATGGCTCACTCTGGTCAGGCTGGATTAACACAGGGGCATTAGTAAAACACTGTTTTAGCTTCTCAAAGGCTTCAATAGCTGCAGGGGGCCAATTAACTAGATCCGCTCCCTTGCGAGTCAGATCTGTAACTGGTTTGACCACCAACGAAAAATTTTTAATAAATTTGCGATAGAAGTTCGCAAACCCTAAAAATCGTTGGAGCGCCTTAAGGGAGGAAGGTCGCACCCAATCAAGGATGGCCTGTACCTTAGCTGGGTCCATTTTGCAAGAGAAAGGGGTCAAAATGTATCCTAAAAAGGCCACCTCCTGAACGCCGAAGATACACTTCTCCCCTTTGACAAATAGTTTATTCTCACGTAACACCTCTAACACTTGCCTGGTATGAGAAACGTGAGATTCCCAATCTGCAGAAAAAATAAGGATGTCATCAATGTAGACAATCATGAACCTCCCAATAAAAGGTCTAAAAATGTCATTAACAAAATTCTGGAACACAGCGGGTGCATTGCTTAGCCCAAAGGGCATTACTAAATACTCATAGTGACCCTCAGGGGTATTGAAGGCCGTCTTCCATTCATCCCCCTCCCTGATTCTAATCAGGTTATAAGCTCCCTTCAAATCCAGCTTAGAGAACCAGCAGGCGCCTTGAATATGGTTCAGTAAGTCAGGGATAAGGGGCAGTGGGTACCTGTTCTTGACCGTGATCTTGTTAAGTTCCCTGTAATCAATACAGGGCCTCAATCCTCCATCCTTCTTACCCACAAAGAAAAATCCGGCCCCCATGGGGGAAACTGAAGGCCGGATGTGACCCTTGGCCAGACTCTCTTTAAGATAATCTCTCATGGACTGCCGCTCAGGAGTGGAGAGATTGTAAATACGGCCCTTAGGATACTTGGAACCCTCAATAATATCAATGGTACAATCATATTGCCTGTGAGGAGGGAGGAACTCAGTCTCGGACATGGAGAATACGTCCTGAAAATCTCTGATATAGAGACTCAGTGGTACCTCCAAACTGCAATACTGATTTGCAACATTTAGAACAATCACCTCCCCATTTCTCTAATTCTCCTGCAGGCCAGTTGATCACAGGGTTGTGGTCCTGTAACCATGGCAGACCTAAAACGAGGTCAGCAGGTAAATCCCTTAAGACAAGGAAGGAACAAGTCTCAGTATGGGAAATTCCCCCAGTTAGGGAAACCTCGGGAGTACAAAATTCCACTCTCCCATTATTCGATGGGGTGGAATCTAAAGCAATGATTTGAATTACCTCCCTTAAAGGAACTAACAGAATACCTACAGTTTGTACAAAATCAAAATTAATAAAATTAACGGCAGAACCTGAATCAACAAATGCTTGACCAACCCCCTTAATTTGATCATAGGTAACAGAGATAGGTAGCAAAACTTTCCTCCTTACCACCGCTGGAGTTACCTTGCTTCCCGCCGGAGATCTCCTAGAGGGTGGAAGTTTGGGACACTGCTGGAGCCAGTGGTTCATTTCACCGCAGTAAAAACAGGCTCCCTTCAGGCGTCTCTGGTCCCTTAAGGTTCCACCTAACTGCATGGGCTCCTCCGGAATTCTGGTAGGAGATGGACTTGGAAGAGGAATTTCAGGCAATACGGCAACCTGAGGAATGCTTGAACGTTCTCTCAGTCTCTCTCTCACCCGTCGGTCTAGCTTAATGGCTAAGGTCATGGTCGCCTCTAAGGAGTCAGGAGTAGGATAACACACCAGAAGGTCTTTCAGTTGGTCAGACAGCCCTACCCGGAATTGACTTCTTAAGGCTGGGTCATTCCATCCAGAAGAGACACACCACTTCCTAAACTCCGCACAATAGTCCTCTACTGGACGGTTACCCTGCCGCATGTCCCTGAGCTGAGACTCGGCAACCGCAGACAAGTCGGGCTCCTCATATAATAGGCCTAAGGCCAGAAAAAACGCGTCCACAGTCAACAGACTAGGGGAGTCAGGGGGTAACGAAAAGGCCCACTCCTGCGGATCACCCTGCAGCAAGGAAATAATTATTCCCACCCGCTGCTGCTCGGAACCCGAGGAGTGGGGGCGTAAGCAGAAATATAATTTTACGCTTTCCTTAAAGGAACGGAAGGTCTTCCGGTTCCCCAAAAATCGATCCGGCAGCTTAACATGGGGCTCCACGATGGGGTTGGATGTGGAGGGAACCACTACTGGTGCGGATTGAAGCTGCTCCTGATGTTGGAGCCTCGCGGCCAGATCCTGGATCGCTTGAGCCATTCCTTGAACCTGGTCCGCGAGAGCCCGCAACTGCTCCATGAGATTGGGCCTGTGATTCTGTCACGAGGGGAGACAAGGGTAGGTGAGCCCTCCCTGTACTGAAACCCCTCCTTCTTTCCCTGCCTACTTGCCTCAATCGGCCCTAGGCAGCCGCGGACAACGACGAAGGCGGTCCCTACACTGGATAAGTGCGCAGGGAGGGAAAGGGAACAAAAGGACGGACAAAACATAGACGGAACAAACACAATGATAGATAGTCAGCAAGCCAGGTCAAACACAGGAGGTCATGTAAATACCAGGGGTGAAGCGAAAGAGAGGTCTAAGTCCAAAATCCAAAGTCCAAAATCCAAGTAATAATCCAAGCAAAAGGTCGCACGAGCACTGATCAAAGGTGTAACTAATCACAGGCATCTGAGTGAGGCAGTTGCCAACTTTAAATAGCCCGCCCAGGATCATGTGATGTGGCCAGCATCACATGACCTGAGGCGGAGCAAGCTGTCCAAACAAATGTAAAGTAGCTATGTGGTGTGATCAGCACCACATGGCTAAACCCAAACAGTGAATTAACTCATGAAGTGCTGGCAGACAAGACCAGCACTTCAATTCCCTATTGCTCGTCTCTAGGGGGGCGGAGAGGTCCGGCAATGTCGTGCAGAGGGAGCGTGACGCCGACGGTATGCTAGAGCTGATTAATATTCAGTATTTACTGCAGGAGATTGCAGGCCAGAACAGTAATAATATGCATATTGTCCCCCAACATAGCCAGTCAAACCCCATACCAGCAACAGCCCCTGTTTAATGGTGCATTCAAGGTTTTGCACAGCCATTAACAATGAAGAAGGACTATACAGTTCGGTTTTCATTATTAAATGAATGGCAGTTACAGGCTAATTGGCCACAAGTTTTATCACCACAGCATGGCTGCAACCCGCCCGCAGCATGGCCGCTATGTGTCGCCGTACCCTAAGGCAGAGTGGCTTGGGTATACCTGATTTATAGTGATTTGTGACAAATTAATTCATCACCAATCAAATTTCTTGGCTAAGAAGTTTCCAAATCAAAGTTTTTTTAAAACTTTGCACATCTCTACTGTTGAGTATATATAGCGATTTCAGACCACCGTTCAGATCATTGACTCACAAAATATACTAAATTGATTTCTCTCCTACAAATTCCATAGTCACTATCCTTTGGGTTTTTTTTTTTTTTTAGCAGTATAACATCCTCATTGCTGTATTTGCATTTTCATATGTCTCTGTGGGATGTGAACCAGACCAAAGTTGGATAATTAAGCAGGAAACATTTATAGACTGGCCTGTGAATGGATGGAATAAAAGACAAGTGAGAAGAGAATGGATTAGTTGTCTTTGGAGGTTAATTAATGGTATACATAGAGTTGTGTGATGCATTGCAAATGCTATTACGTGGACAGTGAGAACTTTGGAGAAAACACAGGACGGTAGATCTCACTCCCAGGATTAATTATATCTAGTCCATACTTGTCTAAGGCAGAAATTAACATGAAATCATTGCATGGAGTGCTAATTAATGCAACATATACCTGACCCACAAGGGTAATGGATTGGCATGCCTTCTCCATTATTGAAATAGTGTTATTTTGTACAGTATGGGGCTGACTGCTAAAATTAGAGGTGAAATGGAGATAAATAATAAATAATCCAGATTATCCATGCAATATATTTGGCATCTGGCATTTTTGAGAGGTTTTTGCCATTTTTGATGGTTTCCTAGCTGACACATTCTGCAGTGTGTTCCAGATATTGCATGGAAGTCTTTGGGAAATATCAAATGCAGGACAAAAAAGCAGATTTTTTTCCCTCAATCTTGAGGTGCAAGGCCAGTGGAGCTTTTTTTCTGAAATTGCAGCCCGCTCTTGGGTATTGTATTTTTTCTGGTATTTTCTTGTAGATTTCTCTATGGAGGGATAAAAATGACTGGAAAAATGTTTAACAATAACAAACAAAAAACAACACCCCTAATAATCGCTTGCAAAAAAAAAAAGTCCAGAATTTTCTGCCATTTTGTACAAGAAAAAAAAATAAAAAAAACTGTGTGGCAGCACTTGCTACATTTTGTATAGATGAACTTCACAACGTATTTTCAAATTCTTACATTTGTGACACAGAAGGAACTTTAGATGTATATTTTTATGTGTATGAAATATGACACATCCATTAAAACTGAAATTGTTGTTGCAAAAAGCTTGTTTATCACCAAAATAGTTAGTCTGACACCACATTGAAAGTGTTAGCATTTAAGAGCTAAAAAACAGAACAAATAGCAACCTAGTAACATAGTAAGAATGTAAAGAGTCTTAACAGGTCATAAGACCAGCCGTTGTTCTCTGCACTCCTAGAGGATGCACTTAACTTATGACAAGAGCCACCAGGCTAACAATACTTTTTATTTCATATTCAGTAAAACTTATCATTTATTCAATTAAAATATCTGCTTTTAATATGGAAATATACCACCCTGACAATGCATATCAGAGGAGGAAAGAACTCCTGTAGAGCTCAGAGACAGGACTGTGTGAGACACAATTTTGGAGAGGGGCCTGAATAAAAATTCTGCTGCACTGAAAGTTCCTAAGAGCACAATGGCCTCCGTATTTCTTAAAGGGGTTGTCTCACTTCAGTAAGTTGCATTTATCATGTAGAGAAAGTTAATACAAGCCACTTACTAATGTATTGTTGTTATCCATATTGCTTCCTATGCTGGCTGGATTCATTTTTCCATCAAATTATACACTGCTCATTTCCATGGTTATGACCACACTGTAGTCCATAAGTGGTGGTCGTGCTTGCACACTATAGGAATAAGCTCACATGCTGCTGGTGCTTTTTCCTATACTGTGTAAACAAGACTACCACGGATGGATTTCAGGGTGGTCTGTAACCATGGAAATGAGCAGTGTATAATGTGATAGAAAAATGATTCTGCACGTGCTAGTTTTCTCTGTGCATTTTGCATGTTTTCTCATGTGTTTTTTAACCTGGCTTGTTTATCTAGGCTACTCTCCTGCGTTTGATATTTATGTTTGTTTCTCTTAGTTTTCACTTTGTTGTGCATTCTGGTTTCTGATTTAACTTTCTTTCACATTCTTTCACCTCTGGTTCTCACCCAGTTCTCTTGACCACATAGCAGCTATCCAGCTAAACTACTTAGGTTCTTGTTTGGGATCACCCCTATTGGGTCAGCTATTCAGCTGTCGGCAGGGCCCCTGTAGTAATAGGAGTGTTTGCAGGGGAGATTCACCAGTTCTTGAGACCTGGGTAGCTAGCTTCAAATCTAGCAGGGGGTGTGCATGTGCTAGACAGGTCATGGAACTCTCTGGGTCATAATATCTGTTTGGTAAAATTATTTTTTGGGGCAATATCTATCTGGCACTGTTATTTTCAGTGATGCTGTCTGTATGGCACAAATTTTTGAACTAATAACAATAGATATGGCACCTTTATTTCGATAACTTTAATATTTGGGGGCATTGTGCAACAGAAAAGGTACAGTAATAGGAGAAAAGAAAGAGAAAAGTAATAGGAGAAAAGCTAGTGTTAGCAGTGGGATGGGTAGTTTTCATAACCAGGTAATAAGTAGGGAGGTTGTTGGAAAAGCGAGGAATATCTGGGCAGCAAACACTGCTGACATAAGTTGTGGCTAGATAAAATCTTCATGGCAGTCTGGCCTGATGGAAAAACTGAATAACTACAATCAAAGAAAATATTAACTGTGAGTCACTGGATTTAAGATTACAGCAGTACCTCGACATGCAATGAACTCAGGACAATATTTTCAACATACAATGGCTCTTCCAGAGCAATTGTAAACTGAAACTAGACTATTCCCTGATATGTGACAGTGACAAGGTATGGCCTCCATCTTCCTCTACTGGCCTCATGTATTGTACAAACATTCAGGGAGAAGGGGATGTAACCCTTTGGGTGAGTTACTGGGGACTTCAATAAATAAACATTGGACAGACGGTCCTGAGATAGGACCCTTTGGAATGCAGAGGAGGGGGAATACTCTTTACCTTTTGAATCTTCTATAAGGTGCTGGTCAGCAGACTGGAGGTTGGGGGGCTGGTAATTATTCACGCCCCTTACCTGCTTTCCTCCTTAGGAGAAAAGGAGAGAGGAGGTTGGGTGTTGTTGTAGTGTGCAGGGAGCTTTAGATGGACCAGGACCTGATGCTGAGGCCAGGACCTGGTGCCACAAGAAGAGAGTAGAGACTGGGGATCGTCTGCCATCCACCCACGGCTAGGAGAGCCGTCCTTCAAGTAATAGAGTACCGAGGACAATTGGGGATTGAATTGCTGGCGTCGGAGTACGGGGTGGCGCCTCCAGATTTATTCAATATTGTTTCAGAGTTAGTCATGTGATTTGGTGTTCGTCCGTGTTCTGTGGAGTGATTTCCCTGTGATACAATAAAGTTCTCTGGATCCATGTCCCATTCTCCATCCATGTGTGCTCTGTAATACCCACCTAATGACACCTGCTGTGTTTATAAACACACACGGTGGTATCGGAAGAAGCAGTGGCATCCCCACGGATCAGCTGTTTGAAGAGAAGGTCACGCTTGGTGCGAGCACAGCTTTCCCTTCACTAATTACCGACTCGGCGTCGACATCACAGTGGTGAGCAGGTGTAATTAAAAGCTGTCCCATTCACTTACACTTGAATTGGAAGGAGCCCTCTCATCCAACACCTGGCAACCCTACCGATCTGATATTGTTAACCTATCCTGTGAATAGGTCATCGTTTTTTATAAGCAAATTGACCAGCCATGCAAATTTAGAAATTCTCAGCACGGCAATTATGTTTGAGTTTTAAGCTGCAAATTTCACCTTTTTCTAATGAAGTTTGAGATCCGCTGCAAAATAGTATCAAATCCGTACCAAAAGCCGCTGTTGGAAATTGTGGGTTGTTGTGCAGAGTTGGTGCAGAAAAGCACAGAAATTCATGCAGATCTTCTGCACATTGACCTGCACCCATGAGCAAGTAAATTTACCTAGCTAGGGACCTCTGGATCATGAGCTTGTCCACCTCCTCTTCACTGGTCCCTGCCATTGCCTGCTCAGTGAGCAGTGCTTCCGAACTATGCAAACAATATAGCACAGTGAGCTACTCTATGGGGGTCATTTATCAAACTGGTGTAAAGTAGAACTGCTTAGTTGCCCATAGCAACCAATCAGATTCCACCTTTCATTTTGGACAGCTTTGGAAAATGAAAGGAGGAATCTGTTTGGTTGCTATGGCCAACTAAGCCAGTTCTACTGTTCACAAGTTTTATAAATGGTTATATAGATGTCTGTAACTTGAAAGATAAGGAAACAGCATAACCTGATTTGCTTCTATGTTTCCATAGCTTCCATAGCTTTTGTGGGAGTTATACAAACTGCATACCAAGGCTGTTTTGTTTCCTAACAGGCCACTATGGCTGGCACATAAGCGTATTCCAATCTTTGCCATAAATGACGGACCTGCCTGACCTGAGACCACCTTGGCGCTGGGTAGGTGGGCACAGATATGTTTTGATCAAAATATATTGGCTAAGAGTCTCAAATTTTATCATATCAGAATGAGGGGTTAGTTTATACAGTATATACTGTTTGCATCTATTTTTCGTGCATTAATAATCTTTTTCTGTGATTTATTTTGATATGTAGCCACTGACATCCGCAATCATTATTATCACATCATGCAGAATGTTTTTTATCCTTTTTTTCTGTGAGTTTTGCTTGGTTTATAACATATACCTGAGGGAGTGGCACCTTCAGGTGTGAATGCGCTCCTAGTCTATCTTGAGTAGCATTCTTGTGCACTTTTGCCCTTCCTATCAAATTGAGCGCCTTGATTACGTGGTACATATAGGTGTGTTTGCTTCTCCTCTCATCGGTTGCTGTATGCACATAGAGGTCACTAGGAGCAACGCACCTATATGTGCAGTGTCCACGCTCCTGGATGTAGATGCCCAATGGCATAGTTAGGTTTAGCGTAGGACCTGCCTGACCTGAGACCACCTTGGCGCTGGGTAGTTGGGCACTTATGTGTTTTGATCAAAATATATTGGATAAGAGTCTCAAATTTCATCATATCAGAATGAGGGCTTAGTTTATACAGTATATATTGTTTGCATCTATTTTTCCTGCATTAATAATCTTTTTCTGTGATTTATTTTGATATATGTAGCCACTGACATCTGCAATCATTATTATCACATCATGCAGGATGTTTTTTATCCTTTTTTTTCTGTGAGTTTTGCTTAGTTCATAAATGATTGAGCAAAGAATAACTCTTTAACCCCCTAACTGTTTTACCAGAGTAGAACTCCAGCAGTGGGAAAAGTAGCTAACTGGAGGGGGGAGGCCTGCTTTAGATGCTGCTACCTCCTGGATATTAGCAGCTAGAAACATACAACTGATCTTGTTTGAAAGCAGACATTCCAAGCTTTCAGACAATACCAAAATGACAGCAATGTGTTCAGGACATATATCACTGATAGAAATCTGGATGCTGTGAATACAGCTGAAAATGAAAGTAAAAGTAGGTTTTACTCACCATTATTCCCGACTTGATTTCTAACAGTGATTTCTCCTCTGTTGCTTGGATTTTAGCTGTTGTTTTGGTGTTGTATGAAAGCCTGGACTGCTTTCAGACAAGACCAAATGCATGTCTCTAGCTGCTACCATTGAGGAGATATCACCATCTACAGCAGCCCTACCCTCTCCAGTTAGCTACTTTTCACACTGCCCGAGCTAGACTCGGGCAAAAAAGTTAGGTCTCTTTCACACGAGCGTGACGGATTAGCTGGACTCGGGCAAAAAAGTTAGGCCTCTTTCACACGAGTGTGACGGATTAGGTCCGGATACGTTAAGGGTGTGTTCAGGAAAGCTTGTACCCAGAGGCGTAGCTAGAGGTTCAGCACGGGGCGGGGGGGGGGGGGCGAAACATACTTGAGTGGGCCCCCCACTTAGTGGCTTCCCAAACGCACGTTTCCAACTTCACAGGCACATACTACTAGTTGTGGTTATAATATTGTATTAGAAAGATGACTGTATAAACTGCTAGATCATCTATGCTGTTAAGTACAGTAAAATAGACTTTCTACATACCCTAGTGTAAATACTCTACCATATAATGCAGTAAAATATAGGAGTGATAGGAGTAAAAAACAAGGGGACTCCTATGTTAAAGGAAACCTGTCCCCAGTTTTTACATCACTAAACTAACAGTCCCCTGCCCCCATCAGACCTCAGATCAGCGTATTGTGCCTCCATCAGACCTCAGATCAGCGTATTGTGCCCCATCAGACCTCAGATCAGCGTACTGTGCCCCCATCAGACCTCAGATCAGCGTATTGTGCCCCATCAGACCTCAGATCAGCAGAATGTGCCCCCATCAGACCTCACATCAGCCTACTGTGCCCCCATCAGACCTCAAGATCAGCCTACTGTGCCCCCATCAGACCTCAGATCAGCCTACTGTGCCCCCATCAGACCTCAGATCAGCGTATTGTGCCCCATAAGACCCCAGATCAGCGTATTGTGCTCCCATCAGACCTAACATCAGCCTACTGTGCCCCATCAGACCTCAGATCAGCCTATTGTGCCCCATCAGACCTCAGATCAGCGTATTGTGCCCCATCAGACCTCAGATCAGCGTACTGTACCCCCATCAGACCTCAGATCAGCAGAATGTACCCCCTTTAGTCCTCACATCAGCCTACTGTGCCCCCATCAGACATCAGCTCAGCGTATTGTGCCCCCATCAGACCTCAGATCAGCAGAATGTGCCCCCATCAGACCTCACATCAGCCTACTGTGCCCCATCAGACCTCAGATCAGCGTATTTTGCCCCATCAGACCTCAGATCAGCGTACTGTACCCCCATCAGACCTCAGATTAGCAGAATGTGCCCCCATTAGTCCTCACATCAGCCCACTGTGCCCCATCAGACCTCAGATCAGCGTATTGAGCCCCATCAGACCTCAGATCAGCGTATTGTACCCCCATCAGACCTCAGATCAGCCTATTGTGCCCCATCAGACCCCAGATCAGCGTATTGTGCTCCCATCAGACCTCACATCAGCCTACTGTGCCCCATCAGACCTCAGATCAGCCTATTGTGCCCCCATCAAACCTCAGATCAGCGTATTGTGCCCCATCAGACCTCAGATCAGCGTATTGTGCCCCATCAGACCTCAGATCAGCGTATTGTACCCCCATCAGACCTCAGATCAGCAGAATGTGCCCCCTTTAGTCCTCACATCAGCCTACTGTGCCCCCATCAGACCTCAGCTCAGCGTATTGTGCCCCCATCAGACCTCAGATCAGCAGAATGTGCCCCCATCAGACCTCACATCAGCCTACTGTGCCCCATCAGACCTCAGATCAGCGTATTGTACCCCCATCAGACCTCAGACTAGCAGAATGTGCCCCCATTAGTCCTCACATCAGCCCACTGTGCCCCATCAGACCTCAGATCAGCATATTGTGCCCCATCAGACCTCAGATCAGCAGAATGCGCCCCCATTAGTCCTCAAATCACCCTACTGTGCCCCCATCAGATCTCAGATCAGTGTATTGTGCCTCCATCAGACCTCAGATCAGCGTATTGTGCCCCCATCAGACCTCAGATCAGCAGAATGTGCCCCCATCAGACCTCAGATCAGCGTATTGTGCCCCCATCAGACCTCAGATTAGCGTATTGTGCCCCCATCAGACCTCAGATCAGTGTATTGTGCCCCCATCAGACCTCAGATCAGCGTATTGTGCCCCATCAGACCTCAGATCAGCGTATTGTACCCCCATCAGACCTCAGATCAGCAGAATGTGCCCCCATCAGTCCTCACATCACCCTACTGTGCCCCCATCAGACCTCAGATCAGCGTATTGTGCCTCCATCAGACCTCAGATCAGCGTATTGTGCCCCCATCAGACCTCAGATCAGCGTATTGTGCCCTAATCAGACCTCACATCACTCTACTGTGCCCCCATCAGACCTCAGATCAGCGTATTGTGCCCCCATCAGACCTCACATCACCCTACTGTGCCCCCATCAGACGTGCAGCGTCAGGTCATAGTGCGCGCCGGCCAGGGAAGACAGTGGCGCGCCGGACCGGAGGGCAGCCGCAGCGCGGACAGGTAAGAAAGGTTTTTTATTTTAATTTTATGTGGCTGGGTGGGCTGATCTGAGGTCTGATAGGGGTCGCTAAATACAAGTAAGCGCTTCCATAATGGAAGCGCTCACTTGTATTCGCCTGATCTGCACTTGCTTCAGAATCAAGTTCACATTTCGCGTCGCACCCGCCTGGAAAACTCACTCGTGTGAAAGGGGCCTTAGGTGGTTAAATGGGAATATAACATAAAAATACAAAATTAGCATATAACCCATTTTTCCCTTTAAGTTGTGAACTTAACCAGCAATGCACAAAGAAAAACTACCAAATCTTACTTTTCTATGTTTCTGTGTTGTACTGTGGCCTTGTGTTGGACTATGCACTTATTTGCACATTTGCAATAATCGCTCCTCTCAGAAAGTGAACAGGTAGTCTTATCTATTTAATAATGTAATTAATAGAAATCCTGAAAATATGATTTAATGTAACCTTACATGGAGTGAATAATAGACAGTAATGTGTTAACCTTATTAGAAACCATTCCTGAATACCAGTTATTAGCACAATCACAATGCTCTTCTCACTTGTTATAAATTGAATGGGAAATGAGAGGGTCATTCTTTATGCACTGACACATTAGTCAAAACAGTGAGACACACAATAAGTATGGTTTTATAATTTACAGTTTCTGCACCAATAAAAAGTGTCACCTAGAGCTGATCGGTAGCCATAGTGATGCTGTTGGAGCTAAAATCTTAAATGGTGGTTATTTAACCCCTACCAGACAAGATCGGGCCTTTAAAGATGGCGCCAGTAGGCCCAAGGCCACAGTCTGTGATCGACGGTAACACTGACCTTAGACATTTCACCTCTCAGATGCCGTAGTCAAATGTGACCACTGCATCTGAGAAAAATCCTGAGAGTGTGCACTTTCAGGGTTAGAACAGGTTCTCCTAGCAGCGATCAGGGAGACGTTCATTCTCTGTTACAGCATCAGTCATTCTGAATGATCAGAACCTACTGCAGCTATGTTCATATGGAGACCCTGCCTATGGCCGGGCTTCATAGGAACATAGTCAAAATCTCATAGACTAATACATTGGAGTCTATGAAAAAAGTCTGATGATCGCTAGGGGAACTTTTAAAAACTGTAAAGGAAGAAAAAAAGGAAAAATGTTTGTAAAATCTAAAAGTATGAATAAAAATTCAAATTACCTCCTTTCCTCAATATTAAAATTTAAATAAATAAACAATTAAAAAACTAAACATCATAGGTAGTATTGAGTAAAGTGAAGCATTCAAAGGTGAATTTTGTCCGAAGTTCAGGAAAACTTCGATTTGCAAGGAACCCAAATTTCCTTGCGCTTCGTGGTAACGAATTAGTTTTTCCTAAAATGGCGGCTGCACGTGTTATGGGGAGAGTGCAGGGAGACTTATTCTATGTCAGTATTTATTTATTTATTCCTACATTTACTTAGGCTACATGCACATGTGAAAAATGGACATGTGATGTACATTTTTTAGCGGCCATTGCAGGTCCGTTTTAAGACCAATGGTATAGTCGATGGGGTTATTCACACAGAAGTTTTTTTGACTGTCAGTGAAAAACGGACGTCAAAAAATAGAACATGTTCTATCTTGTCCATTTTTCACTGACAGACTGCCCCCATACAATTTCATGGGTCCGTTTTTAACGTCCATTTCTCAGAAAGGCATCAGTGAAAAAAAATGTCCGTTAAAAATGTCCGTCATGTGCATGTAGCCTTCTTCCTGAATCAGCCATAAATTTAATTCAATATCAATAAAATGGAAACCTTTATTATTCCGGTGTCAGCGTGCCAACCAATACCATCTAGTCTGCAACCCTTAGGGGGGTCTGGTCTTAATGATGACCATCCTCATCTTTTGCTGGCTTTACTTCTTCCAACTCATCCTTCAATGTCTCCATGTCCTAGAAAAGTCAGGAGGATGCAGGGAGAGGAGGAGCTGGATGTTCCTCATGACATATTCACTTTGATATCAGATGATGTGGAAAAGGAGGAAAAGCAGATGGCAGAAAAAGGGCTCCCATCTGTAGGGCAGGAGAGTGTTGGGGTTGGAGAAGCGGGTAAGCCAGAGCTGATTAATATTCAGTGTTTACTGCCAAATAACCTGCAGGAGATTGCAGGCCAGAACAGCAATAATATTCATATTGTCCCCCACCTAACCAGCCAAACCCCATACCAGCAACAGCCCCGTTTAAAGGAGCATTAAAGGTGCAGCATGGCCATTAACAATGAAGGACTATTCATTATTAAAGGAGTTTTCCAGGATTTTAATATTGATGACCTATCCTCAGTATAGCTCATCCATACCAGATTGGCGGGGGTCTGACATCCGGCATCCCCGTTGTTTAGCTGTAGGAATAGAAGGCACCCGCGTGCTGTCTCTCTTCTTTCTTGGTGCTGCTATTTTGACAGTGAGTAGGAAGAGAGACTGGAGATGGCATGCGCACCTCAGTATTTGTTTGGAGTGCTGAACTTGTGGTCAATTGCTAGATACCAATCCGCTTAGCCATATATACGTAGGGGGACTCTCACCTTAACATTCTGGATGTCCCTGCCTAAAAGTGGTTTTGCTTTTGGGATTCAAGATAAAGAAAAAACAACAATTCTACCTTTTGTTTTTTGTGACATACACTGTGTGGGAAAAATAACATGTTATCTTTATTCTGCTGTTCAGTATGATAACAAAGATATCAATTTTATATAGTTTTTTTGTTTTACATTTTAGGTTTTACCATTTTTACACCATTAAAGCATTTTTGAAAAATCATGTTTTTGTCTTCAATACATGGCAGACGCAGAGGCCTTTGTAAGGCTTTCAGTTTCCATGGCGACATGCAACCTTCAGCATCCCGCAAATGCATCGGGAGGAGGGGGGGTTGAGAGAGGGAGCCCCTACCTCGGTAGTGGTCAGCATTGACCATGGCATCTCCAGGGTTAATCTTCCAACATCAGAGTTTCCAGTAATCCTGGCAGATACAGCAGGAGCCTGTCCCTGTTTGGGCAAGCACAGCATAAATGGCTTCTTTTGGGAAATCAAATGTCAGAAAAGAGTTATCCCATGAATAAAAAGTATGATTTATCAGGTAATGCACACCATTATTTTAACTACATCAATGCAAAAATCACTACTCACCACTGTAATTTTATTACCAAAACATACTATTCTTTAAACCTTATGGTAGCTGTGGAAAATTACCAGCTTCTCATTATTAGCTAGAAGGTCCCAAAAGTCTCTCAGTGTTCATTAATCCTTTTCATAGTGCTGTGCAAACACAGTGCAAACTAACAGGATATATATATCACAACAAACATATGAAATGCAGTTACACGGTATTAAACGGTAGAAGTCAATGCAAGTTAACCCTTTAAACTGAAATAAAGTAAAGAGTTGACTACGTTACTTAGGGGAAACAGGCAAATGTCCACAACGGTTCAGACTTCCAAAGTACCCCTTCTGCCAGGGCACTACACCTTTGGCATGTCACATACCTCCCAATCATACAAGAACCAGATGGATAGTTTGACCACTGTCATGGGGACAAAGCTATTATGAGGGGGCACTAAGAGGGCATCACTATTGTGAGGGAACATTATGTGTACATCACTATTTTGAAGGGAGAACTAAAGGGCAACACTAAAGGGGCATTCTTACTGTCCTAGAGCACAAAGGGGGCATTTTTACTGGGGAGCACTAAAAGGCATAACTGCTGTGATGGGATCACTAAAGTGGATTCTTAGGGGATTATGAGGGGAGCACTAAGGGGGCATGCTTACCATATGAGGGGACTAAGCAGGATTAGGCATTTAGATGGGAGAAAGTTTGGGACAAGGAAAGGGGTATGGCTTAACCAAAAAAAATTGCTACAGCTCACTGCGTACACACTGCGATTTATAAAGTTTTCTATTATTTGAAAGTTGGGATGCCATATGATGGAAATGAGCTGTGTATAATATAATAGAAAAATTAATCAAATCAGCAAAGGAGGCTGCAAGGGCAATATGGACAATCACAATACAATAGTAAGTGCCCCCTTTGTCTACATGATAAATGTGATTTACTGAAGTGAGACTACCCATCGTATTATAAATCTGTATCTGCTGCTAAATTCTTGATGTTATAGACAGTTTATTTTTCTCAGTGTATTCAAGAAAACTCAATAAAAACTATTGGACAAAAAGGAATATTTTCTTTATCTCTCCAGTCTTTTCTCGTTTGCATGATAATATTAAATGCTGCTGTGCGTTGTGTGATCTGAATAACTGTCAGTTTTCATTTCACAGGAATGTCACCTACACACAATGAAGATAGTTCTCTGCTCTACATTTCTTCAATATAGTCAACTTTATCAAAATAACCTGTCAGTGTCATATGCCCTCACAGAATACAATGCACACCAATATTAATCTCAGAGAACTGACCTTTTCTATGATTTACTCTATTATGTGAAATGATTTAAAGTAAACATGTGGAGAAACTAAGCACAAGCTATTTCTGCATCTCCCATATTCACCACCCACCGCTAGAATACATTACCTAATTATGTTTACTGCTTTGCCTGATCGTAAGGCGTTCTGGAATATATTGGTCCTATATGAAAAAGGTTCATACTCAACATCATGATGATGATGACTATTATTATTATTGTAATAATAATTATGCAATTATAGTTCTACAATAGCAGTAACTATCATAATCCCAGATTTAAAAGAAATAGATAAAACCAAAAACATGATGATTGTTAAGAACACTCAATGTCAATATACTGATGTAGCCTAGCTAAAATTGACTCTGGTAACTCTTATAACACATGGCACAGTGTTACCTCATGCCATCTTGTGACAAAAACCATAAAATTTTTGTCCGTTTTGCGGACAAGGATAGGCATTGTTACAATGAATCCGCAAAAAAACGGATGCCATACGGACGTCATCCGTTTTTTTTGCGGATCCGCAATTTGCGGACCGCAAAACACAACGTTCATGTGAAAGAACCCTAAAACTCATTTCAGAGGTAAATGGCAAAAAAACACATGCAAATTGAGGCTTCTATCACATTGTCAATATTTAGCATCAGGATTTGATCATGATTTGGAAGCCAAAAGCAGGAGTGGGTCCAAATCAAAGAAGACATGCAAATATTCCCATCACGTGTATCATAGTAAAATAGTAACATAGTTTATAAGGCCGAAAAAAGACATCTGTCCATCCTGTTTTCCTACAAGTTGATTCAGAGGAAGGCAAAAAAAAATCTGTGACGTAGAAGCCAATGTTCCTCACTTTAGGGGAAAAAATTCCTTCCCGACTCCAATCAGGCAATCAGAATTACTCCCTGGATCAACGATCCATCTCTAGTAACTATAACCTGTAATATTATTACCCTCCAGAAATACATCCAGGCCCCCCTTGAACTCTTTTAGTGAACTTACCATCACCACCTCCTCAGGCAGAGAGTTCCATAGTCTCACTGCTCTTAGCGTAAAGAATCCTCTTCTATGTTTGTGTACAAACCTTCTTTCCTCCAGACGCAGAGGATATCCCCTCGTCACAGTCCTGGGGATAAATAGATGATGGGAGAGATCTCTGTACTGACCCCTGATATATTTATACATAGTTATTAGATCTCCCCTGAGTCGTCTTTTTTCTAAAGTGAATAACCCTAATTTTGATAATCTTTCTGGGTACTGTAGTCCACCCATTCCAGTTATTACTTTAGTTGCCCTCCTCTGAACCCTCTCCAGCTCTGCTATGTCTGCCTTGTTCACAGGAGCCCATCCCTGTTTTGGACCCACTTCTGTTTTTTTGGCCTTACTAGTACTGATTACTGACCAAATACTGACCGTGTGAAGTGTATGCTGTAAAGACTTGGTCTGTTTTTTGGAGTTGTTCTTCTGATGGATCAGAGGAAGGGCAAAATAAACAGCAACATCAACACAAACTTACTGCTGACACCCTCTCTGCTCTTTTATAGGGCCATTACTTGTAACAGTACCAGCTTGTAACAGAACAGGTTCTCTAGCATCCTATGTGGAATCAGCAGACGGTGTAAAAGGAGAGCACACTTTCAATCTGTAATAGAATCAGGCAAAATCTTGGTGAACTGCATCTAAGAGTGACACCTGTCACCTGCCTGTCATACTGATGCGCAGTAACTGCTTCAATACCACAACGGATTTATTATGCATGTTTCTGCTCTGCACAGTGATGTACATGAAGATACACTCTCCCTGCAAGCCGGGAAATAGCTAATTTATAACATGCTTCATGATGAATTAATTCAGATCTAATTGAATTTTTTTTAAAAATTCGACGAAGCGTCCAAATTGAATTTTTCATCTCTAGTTATGAACATACATTTTGGTAGGAGCATATATCTGAATAGGTGAAATAGGTGAAATAGGGTTTCCTTACTTGAATGGATATCTTTATAGTTGTGTATATAACCACATGCCATGCAGCAATAATCCTTAAGATACTTAAAGGTGATATGCAGGGGCAGACAGAGACAACAGAGGGCCCCTGTGCAAAGATTGTGCCTGGGCCACCCCCAACCCCCATGCCAAATTCTCAACTTAACCTATTCCCTCCTAACATTCAATACAGCAATACAAAACATAGGGTGATGCCACTTTCACACCTGAAGCACTACGATCCGGCTGGACACAAACCACAGCATGCAGCGGTTTGTGTCCCACTGATTCTCAGCATTTTTGCCTGAATGTCGCCAGATCTGTGCCGGACCCCATAATAATTAATGGGACCAGCAGGCATTCTGCATCCAGCAGTGCCGAAGCTGGTGAATTCCAGCAGGCTGTTCTCTGCTAGAACAGCCTGCCAGAATCAGTAACGCAGATGTGAAGGTAGCCTAATACAGCGTCACAAACCTCTTACACCTCCTTAGATGTAGACGTTCTCTTTCCTCATCGTCTCCTTTCAGACCGACAGCCATGATGATTTCTTTCAGCCATCTCTTCTCTCTGCGGAGTTTCAGATGTCTTAGTTTACTACTTTTCCATCATCCTCTCACCTTCTAAACACACCATTCTGCCACCCCCAATACTGTTCCTGCTGTGCTCCACAACACATACTGCAGAAATGGTCCCCCTGAAAATACTAGTACCACACAGATAGCACCCCCTTCAATAATCATTGGCACAGAGTGCCCCAAAAAATAACTGCACTCAGGAAACTGTGTCCCCGACACTAATAGTGTAAACATAATGTCCCCCAAAAATAACTGCGCTCAGGAAACAGTGTCACTGACACTAAAGTGTAACCAAAATGTTTCCCAAAAATAATGATACAACAAATGCCCTGTTGTGTGACAGTAAAAAATACCTCCTCTTAGTGTCCCCAGTGGAGCCAGTGTCCCTATAGTGCCCTCATAATGTGTGTCAATGCCCCTATTGTGTGCCCAAAAAATCCTCTTAGTGTCCCCAGTTAAGTTAAGGTCCCCATAGTGCCCCATAATTTGCACCAGTAAAGAATACTCCTATAAAGTGCCCCCAGTAGGTGCCCCCATAGTTCTCCTCACCATCCCATGGTGCCTGACATAATGTGCCAGTATAAAATGCCCTTATAGAGTGCCCCAAGTAGATGCCCCGATAATGCTCCTCTCCCCCCTCCCCCATAGTGCCCCCATAATGTGTGCAAGTATAAAATGCCCCTATAGTACTCATCACCATCCCCACATTGCACATATAGTTTGTGCCAGTATAAAATGCCCCTATATAATGATTTCCAGTAGATGCCCCATAGTGCTTCTCTCCCTCCATGTGTGCCAGTATATAATTCCCCCTAGTAGATGCCCCCATAGTGCTCCCCCATCTGTGCCAGTATATAATGCCCCCTTGTAGATGCCCCCATAGTGGCAGTATATAATGCCCCCTTGTAGATGCCCCCATAGTGCTCCCCCCATCTGTGCCAGGATATAATGCCCCCTAGTAGATGCCCCCGTAGTGCTCCCCCATATGTGCCAGGATATAATGCCTCCTTGTAGATGCCCCCATAGTGCCAGTATGTAATGCCCCCTTGTAGATGCCCCCATAGTGCTCCCCCATCTGTGCCAGTATATAATGCCCCCTTGTAGATGCCCCCATAGTGCCACTATATATAGCCCCCTTGTAGATGCCCCCATAATGCTCCCCTATCTGTGCCGTATATAATGCCCCCTTGTAGATGCCCCCATAGTGCCAGTATATAATGCCCCCTTGTAGATGCCCCCATAGTTCTCCCCCATCTGTGCCGTGTATATAATGCCCCTTCGTAGATGGCCCCATTGTGCCAGTATATAATGCCCCCTTGTAGATGCCCCCATGTGTGCCAGTATATAATGTCCTCTTGTAGATGCCCCCATAGTGCTCCTTTCCCCCCATGTGTGCCAGTATATAATGCCCCCTTGTAGATGCCCCCATAGTGCTCCCCCATCTGTGCCAGGATATAATGCCCCCTAGTAGATGCCCCGTAGTGCTCCCCCATCTGTGCCAGGATATAATGCCTCCTTGTAGATGCCCCCATAGTGCCAGAATATAATGCCCCCTTGTAGATGCCCCATAGTGCTCCCCCATATGTGCCAGTATATAATGCCCCCTTGTAGATGCCCCCATAGTGCCACTATATATAGCCCCCTTGTAGATGCCCCCATAATGCTCCCCTATCTGTGCCGTATATAATGCCCCCTTGTAGATGCCCCCATAGTGCCAGTATATAATGCCCCTTGTAGATGCCCCCATAGTTCTCCCCCATCTGTGCCGTATATAATGCCCCTTTGTAGATGGCCCCATTGTGCCAGTATATAATTCCCCCTTGTAGATGCCCCATGTGTGCCAGTATATAATGACCTCTTGTAGATGCCCCCATAGTGCTCCCCCCAACTGTGCCAGGCTATAATGCCCCCTAGTAGATGCCCCCGTAGTGCTCCCCCATCTGTGCCAGGATATAATGTCTCCTTGTAGATGCCCCCATAGTGATCCCCCATCTGTGCCGTATATAATGCCCCCTTGTAGATGCCCCCATAGTGCTAGTATATAAAGCGCCCTTGTAGATGCCCCCATAGTGCTCCCCCATCTGTGCTGTATATAATGCTCCCTTGTAGATGGCCCCATTGTGCCAGTATATAATGCCCCCTTGTAGATGCCTCCATGTGTGCCAGTATATAATGCCCCCTTGTAGATGCCCCCATAGTGCTCCTTTCCCCCATGTGTGCCAGTATATAATGCCCCCTTGTAGATGCCCCCATAGTGCTCCTTTCCCCATGTGTGCCAGTAAAATGCCCCCTAATAGATGCCTCCATAGTGCGCCTTTTCCCCCCATGTGTGCTATTATAATGCCCCCTAGTAGATGCCTCCAGTTATGTAGTGTTAATAAAAAAAATAAACACATATACTTACCTCCAAGTCCCTATTAGCGATGCGATGCAGGCCTCTTTCGGCCTGTGTCCCGCGCTGTTCGGCTCAGGCAGCGCAATGACGTCATCACGCCGACTGAGCCGACCTCTGATAGGCAGCCTATCAGAGGAACGGGTAAGGGAAACGCCTCTTCCCTGCCCCGCCACAGCAATGGAAACGCTCATCTCTCCCTGCTGCCGAAGCTCCCATAGGCCCCCCTGTTGCTTACATATGGTATATTGTAATACATTTCATATTTAGTGCTATTTTATATGGGCCTTACATACAGAAATATCTTTTATATTATATGCTGATTACCTATATGTGATTTACTTGCACTATGAAAATGGTTTTCCAATTATGATAGTGGCCATGCCAGTCCTGCTTTTGCATTTCAAAAGAATGTATTGGTAATATGATAACCTATGTGAATACTATTGCATTTTGCTATTAAAGAGGATCTTAAAGAGGCATAATTTATGTAACTTTCTGTAGAGCCACTCCTCTATTATTCCTGCTAGAGGTTTATGAATCGATTGCCGGTAGTCTGTAATAAAGGTCCAGCTGGGTGTTAGAAGTTGGGGATGTGTCCCAAAAAAACAGCAGCCATGAGTTTTAAGCAGTTACCTAACACTCTGAAAATGAAAATGGTTGAGGCCCACAAAACAGGAGAAGACTGTAAGAAGATAACAGAGCATTTTCAGGTTGCCCTTTGGTCAGTTTGAAATGTAATTAATAAATGGCAGTTAACAGGAACAGTGGAGGTCTAGAAAAGGTCTGGACGACCAAGAAAATTTTCAGACAGCTGCTTATGGATGGCTAGAAAAGCAAATCAGAAACCCCGCTTGAGTGCAAAAGACTTTCAGGAACATTTAGCAGACTCTGGAGTTGTGGTACATTGTTCTACTGCTCAGTGACACCTGCACAAATATGGCCTTCATGGAAGAATTATCAGAAGAAAACCTCGCCTATGTCCTCACCACAAAATTCAGCATCAGAAGTTTGCAAAAGAACATCTAAACAAGCCTGATGCATTTTGGAAACAAGTCCTGTGGGCCGAGGAGGTTAAAAACAGAACTCTTTGGCCCCATTGAGCAAAGGTATGTGTGGAGAAAAAAGGGGAGACAATCTAATGAAAAGAACATCTCTCCAATAGAGATGAGCGAGCACTAAAATGCTCGGGTGCTCGTTATTCGAGTCAAATTTTTCCCGATGCTCGGGTGCTCGTTTTGAATAACGAACCCCATTGAAGTCAATGGGAGACTCGAGCATTTTTTGCAGGGGACCAAGGCTCTGCCTAGGGAAGGTTGGGTGATAACCTGGAAACCTCAGAAAATGATGGAAACACCACGGAAATGGACAGGAAACAGCAGGGGCAGCATGCATGGATGCCTCTGAGGCTGCCTAATCCCACCATTACCCCAGATTCTCGGGCAACAGCCTGGTGGTGACCCTCAAGGCAATTGTGCTCACCCAGACCATAAAAATTTACAGTGGCCCTGTATGGCTGTGACTACAGAGTGACCGAGTTACAGTGCAGGAGCAGGCGAAGGACATAAAAATTTACAGTGGCCCTGTATGGCTATGACAACAGAGTGACCAAGTTACACTGCAGGAGCAGGCAAAGCACAGAAAAATTTACAGTGGCCCTGTATGGCTGTGACTACAGAGTGACCGAGTTACAGTGCAGGAGCAGGCGAAGCACATAAAAATTTATCGAGGCCCTGTATGGCTGTGACTACAGAGTGACCGAGTTACACTGCAGGAGCAGGCGAAGCACATAAAAATTTATTGTGGCCCTGTATGGCTGTGACTACAGAGTGACCGAGTTACAGTGCAGGAGCAGGCAAAGCACCTAAAAATTTACAGTGGCCCTGTATGGCTGTGACTACAGAGTGACCGAGTTACACTGCAGGAGCAGGCGAAGCACATAAAAATTTAGCGTGACCCTGTATGGCTGTGACTACAGAGTGACCGAGTTACAGTGAAGGAGCAGGCGAAGCACATAAAAATTTAGCGTGACCCTGTATGGCTGTGACAACAGAGTTACCGAGTTACAGTGCAGAAGCAGGCGAAGCACATAAAAATTTAGCGTGACCCTGTATGGCTGTGACAACAGAGTTACCGAGTTACAGTGCAGAAGCAGGCGAAGCACATAAAAATTTAGCATGACCCTGTATGGCTGTGACTACAGAGTGACCGAGTTACAGTGCAGGAGCAGGCGAAGCACATAAAAATTTATTGTGGCCCTGTATGGCTGTGACTACAGAGTGACCGAGTTAAAGTGCAGGAGTAGGCGAAGCACATAAAAATTTACAGTGGCCCTGTATGGCTGTGACTACAGAGTGACCGAGTTACAGTGCGGGAGCAGGCGAAGCACATAAAAATTTATCGAGGCCCTGTATGGCGGCAGTGACAACAGAGTGATCGAGTTAGACTGAGGTAGCAGGTGAACCACCCAAAAATTTAGCCTGACACAGCATGGCGGTGACACCACCAATGCCTTTGTCCGACTGAGATTGCGGTCAAATGGCTGTAGGTGAGCCTCCCAAAAAAATTTTTTTGGAGTGTCTGAAGTCGACCCTCCGAAAACATTTTTTTTTTGTGTCTGTGGTTGACACTCCTGAAAAATTGTTTTAGAGTGTCTGTAGTTGACGCTCCTGAAAAATGGTTTTAGAGTGTCTGTAGTTAACGCTCCGGAAAAATTGTTTGGAGAGAGGGCCTGTAGGTGGCCCTCCGGAAACATTGTCTTAAAAGAGTGCCAGTTGGCCCTCTAAAAAATTCCCTTTTGGGTCAGCGTTTGGCAATGAAGAGAAGGAGGAGGAGGAGTAGAGGAGAGGAATCTGATACATAAGGAATCTTATTCTTTAGCTGCTTTTCCCCGGAGGAGATTTGAATTCCGGTGAAATCCAGGCTTTGTTCATTTTAATAAGCGTCAGCCTGTCAGCACTGTCAGTTGACAGGCGTGTACGCCTATCGGTGATGACGCCACCAGCTGCACTGAATACCCGCTCTGACAGCACGCTAGCGGCAGGGCAGGCCAGCACCTCCAAGGCGTACAGCGCCAGTTCAGGCCACGTGTCCAGCTTTGAAACCCAGTAGTTGTATGGAGCAGAGTGATCACGCAGGACGTTGGTATGGTCAGCTAGGTACTCCCTCACCATCTTTCTGTACAGCTCCCCCCTACTCTGCCTAGACTGGGGACAGGTGACAGTGTCTTGCTGGGGTGACATAAAACTGGCAAAGGCCTTGGAGAGCGTTCCCCTGCCAGTGCTGGACAAGCTGCCTGCTCGCCTCCTCTCCCCCGCTACTTGGCCCACAGAACCACGCCCTCTGCCGCTAGCGGCGTCAGATGGGAAGGATTGTTTCAGCTTGTGCAACAGGGCCTGTTGATATTGATTCACTCTCATACTCCTTTCCTCTACAGGGATGAGAGCGGAAAGGTTCTGCTTGTACCGTGGGTCCAGGAGAGTGAACACCCAGTAATCGGTGTTTGAAAAAATGCTTCTAACGCGAGGGTCATGGGATAGGCAGCCTAACATGAAGTCTGCCATGTGCGCCAGAGTCCCAACATGCAAGAATTCCCTCTCCTCACTGGCCTGACTCTCCATTTCCTCCTACTACTCCTCCTCCTCCTCTTCAGCCCATACACGCTCAAGAGTTAAGAAGGACTGAGCATTGGTACCCTCTTCTGTCTCGCCAACATTCTCCTCCTCTTCCTCCTCATCCTCATCCCCCTCCTCCAATACTCGCTGAGAAACAGACCGGAGGGTGCTCTGGCTATCAAGCGACGTATCTTCTTCCCCCATGTCCTGTGACAAGCGCAAAGCTTCTGACTTCATGCTGAGCAGTGAGTTTTTCAACAGGCAAAGCAGCAGGATGGTGAGGCTGATAATGGCGGCATCGCCGCTGACCATCTGTGTTGACTCCTCAAAGTTGCTCAACACCTGACAGATATCAGACATCCACGTCCACTCCTCATTGTAGACTTGAGGAAGCTGACTGACCTGACTACCAGTTCTGGTGGAAGTTGACATCTGCGCTGCGCTCTGCGCTGCTGGTAAACTCTGGATAACATGTTTAATGTCGAATTCCATCTCGTGAGCAAGTCGCACAACAGTCGGTGAGCTGGCAGTTGTAGGGCGGGAGGCGCTCGTGCCGGGGTCCTGGGCGGGTGGTTGACTCGCCGAGCCAGCATGTGACACAGGGGAAGGGGCAGTGGTGTGACCCGCAGGAGGTGAACGGCCTTGGTTGGGTGTTTAGCACTCATATGCCTGCGCATGCTGGTAGTGGTTAGGCTGGTAGTGGTGGCTCCCCTGCTGATCCTGGTGTGGCACAGGTTGCACACCACAGTCCATTGGTCATCCTCACTTTCTTTAAAAAACCTCCAGACTTGCGAACATCTAGGCCTCGGCACGGGAGCTTGACTCCGTGAAACAGTTGCTGATCTACCTGCTCTGGCCCTGCTTCTCCCTCTGGCCACCCCACTGCCTCTTCCAACCTGTTCTGGTGCTGCACTTGCCTCCCCCTCAGAAGCACTGTCTTGAGTTGGATTACCAACCCAGCTCGGGTCAGTCACCTCACCATCCACCAGCTCTTCCTCCGATTCCTCACTCTGCTCCCCCCTCGGACTTACTGCCCTGACAACAACGTCACTGTCTGACAACCGTGTCTCATCATCATCATCATCATCATCCGACACCTCTTCACGCACTACTTGCACTAAGTCCACACTCTCATCACCCACAGACTGCGAAAGTTCTAAATTTTGGGCATCGGGACAGAGCAACTGGTTGCTCTTGAGCAGTGGTTTGTGTGTCTGGGTAGGGTCCTAAAAAGAGTTCCTGTGAGTATGCCGGATCTGAATCTATATTTTCCGTGGGGGGGGGGGCAGGCTGGGGGGAAGGAGGTTGAGCTGGAGGAGCCAGAGGTCTACTCCCTTGGCTAGCATGGGTGGACTGCGTGGAAGACTGGGTGGTGGATAAATTACTGGACGCATTGTCCGCTATCCACGTCATCACCTGTTCGCACTGTTGTGGTTTCAATAGTGGTGTACTACGTGACCCAGTAAGTTGCGAGATGAAGCTAGGGAGCGAAACTCTGTGGCGTTCCACTGCTCCCTCATCAGCATGTACAGTGTCACCCTGCCCAGGACCACGGCCTCTGCCCCCTACACTACTTGAACGCCCACGCCCTCGTCCACGACCCTTAGCCCTTGGGTTCAACATTTTGTATATTCACCAAACTGTTGAATTAATATCTGAGGCCAAAACCGTATTCAGTAGACAGTAGAATTACTATCTGAGGCAAAAAAATGTAGTCTTTAGACTCCAGCTATTGCACCGCAAACCACTCAATTTTGCACTGGACTGTAGTTTATATAACTGAGAATAAAAACGTATTCTCTAGACTGCGGCTAGTGTATCGCACACCTCACAATTGTTCACTGGACTGTAGTTTATGTAATTGAGTGAAAAAAATTATTCTCTAGACTGCGGTTAGTGTACTGCACACCTCACAATTGTTCACTGGACTGTAGTTTATGTAATTGAGTGAAAAAAATTATTCTCTAGACTGCGGCTAGTGTACCGCACACCTCACAATTGTTCACTTGACTGTAGTTTATATAACTGAGAATAAAAATGTATTCTCTAGACTGCGGCTAGTGTACCGCACACCTCACAATTGTTCACTGGACTGTAGTTTAAATAACTGAGAATAAAAACGTATTCTCTAGACTGCGGCTAGTGTACCGCACACCTCACAATTGTTCACTGGACTGTAGTTTATATAACTGAGAATTAAAACGTATTCTCTAGACTGCGGCTAGTGGATCGCACACCTCACAATTGTTCACTGGACTGTAGTTTAAATAACTGAGAATAAAACCGTATTCTCTAGACTGTGGCTAGTGTATCGCACACCCCACAATTGTTCACTGGACTGTAGTTTAAATAACTGAGAATAAAAACGTATTCTCTAGACTGTGGCTAGTGTACCGCACACCTCATAACTGTTCACTGGACTGTAGTTTATATAACTGAGAATAAAAACGTATTCTCTAGACTGCGGCTAGTGGATCGCACACCTCACAATTGTTCACTGGACTGTAGTTTATATAACTGAGAATAAAAACGTATTCTCTAGACTGTGGCTAGTGTACCGCACACCTCACAATTGTTCACTGGACTGTAGTTTATGTAATTGAGTGAAAAAAATCATTCTCTAGACTGCGGCTAGTGTATCGCACACCTCACAATTGTTCACTGGACTGTAGTTTATGTAATTGAGTGAAAAAAATTATTCTCTAGACTGTGGCTAGTGTACCGCACACCTCACAATTGTTCACTGGACTGTAGTTTATATAACTGAGAATAAAAACGTATTCTCTAGACTGCGGCTAGTGTACCGCACACCTCACAATTGTTCACTGGAATGTAGCTTATGTAATTGAGTGAAAAAAATTATTCTCTAGACTGCGTCTAGTGTACCGCACACCTCACAATTGTTCACTGGACTGTAGTTTATATAACTGAGAATAAAAATGTATTCTCTAGACTGCACTACAGATCCCAGCAAGCCAAGGTACAGCAGCAGCAAAAATGAGTACTGAGAGGACTTTGGGCAATTTCATTGGGGTCTGTGTGGACCATGTGCTGTCCCCTTTCTGCCACTAGTCGCTGTGCACAGTGTGCAGCCAAGATGGCGGTAGCTGCACTACAAGTCCCAGCCAGCAGCCGAGAGGAGGCCAAAAAAAAAAAGGTCGTTGTAGCCCTTAGAAGGAGCGTTGGGTTCTTTGTGGATGATTCCTGCCTAACCACATTCTAATTTCACACCCTAACAGTGTGCAGCCAAGATCGCGGTAGCTGCACTACAAGTCCCAGCCAGCAACCTGGAGGAGACCAAAAAAAAGGTGCTTGAAGCGCTTAGAAGGGCTGTTGGGTTCTTTGTGGGTGATTCCTGCCTAACCAACTTCTAAATTCAGGCCCTAACACTCTCCCTGACAGACAGCAGCTCTATCCCTAATCTCATGCAGACGGTGTATGACGCGAGCAGTGCGGGACCAGATTCTTATATTCCCAGGTCATCTGATCTGGCCAGCCAATCCCTGCTATCGACTTGTAGGGGCCCCACGTGATGCTAGGAGGTACTAAAGACTCTCCTGCATCTTGATTGGCTGAAAAAAGGCGGCTAACATGCAGGAAGAAGAAGTTGCCATCTCCTCGAGGATCGCGATATGCTCGTCCGAGTAGCGAGCATATGCGAATACATTAATGCTCGAACGAGCAGCAAGCTCAGATGAGCATGTTCGCTCATCTCTACTCTCCAACCATTAATCATGGAGGTGGATCAATCATGCTTTGGGGTTGTGTTGCAGCCAATGGCACAGGGAACACCTCACAGGTGGAGGGAAGAATGGATTCAATGAAATTCCTAGCAATTCTGTAAGCAAACATAACACCAACTGTACAAAAAGCTGAAGTTGATTTCATGTTCAAGTTGCTTAACTGTTCACAGTAACAGCAATTTTAACCAGGGGTACCTGACTTTTGCATGTCACTGTATAAGAATAGATGCCCCAGAATTGTTGTTGTATGGGGAATACAAGTAGTTACTAAAACAGATATGTCAGGAGAGGTGAAAGGTTCTCCTTAAACATAATATAACAATGTACTCATTTTTAACTGTTCTCTTCCATTTAAAGCAGTATTGTCATAATACATTTATCGATGTGTGAAAGCTATTAACTTACTTCCAATTACTTAATACCGTACATATGCATGAATGCAGAATGTGACATACATGCTGATGAATATATACAAATGGAAGGCAAATCCAGAACACAGCAATACATAGCAAATTGTCTCTGCTTAAATAGATGGATTGACAATTCATGTCATTCACCATTATTTACTGATGCTTAGAATTACCTTGGGTGGCTCCTTTCCTTGTGGATTTCCACTTCTTTTAATAGACAGTTCTATTGTTATTAGAGATGAGCGAATTTTTCAAAAATTTAATTCGGTCGGTTCACTGAATTTTCCGAAATGATTAGATTCAATCCAAATTAATTTTTGGCAAATCGCGTTAAACAGCTATATCCTGGCTGAGTAGAGCCTGTATAGTGGTGTAGAACACTGTGCCTTGCAGCAAAACGCATAGGGAGTCTGCTGTGGTAGTGAAACAATACTGTGAGCCAGTATGACCCGCACATGACAGGCGTCACTCTTAAAATCACTGCAAACTTCAGTTCTTTGAGCAGTTACAGGGCCAAAACTGACCAAATAACTCAAGTGTGAACCCAGCCTTACAGGACGATGTTAGCGTCAAGAAGAAGTGCACTCCTTTTACAACGTCGCTAGCTGATTCCACATAGATGTCTACAGAACCTGTTCTCTTAAATGCTGATATACGTAGAGCCCCCCCCTGACAGAGTGGAGAGGGTGTCAGTGGTAAGTTTGTGTTGACGTCACTGATTATTTTGCCCTTCCTCTGATCCGTCAGACAAAACAACAATAACCCCCAAAAAACGTATCCTGTCTGTTGAGCATCCGCCTGCATTTGCTCAGTAATCCATCAGTATTGCTAATGCCAAAAAGAAAAAAAAAACAGCAGTTTATCCAAAACATATGACATGTGAATGGAATATTTGCATGTCTTCTGTGTTTTGTACCCACTCCTGCTTTTGGCTCCCAAATCATAAGTCAATTTTTATGGGACCATACAAGCATTACAGCTGCTACACAGACAGTATCCGTTGTGCGTCTCATTTTTCCTTCCTTCTGACAGATCAGAAGAAGGGTCAAATAAATGATGATGTCAACCAGGCCAAAAGGCAAAATAGTGGACCAGTCAGTGGGAAGGGTGGGAGAACAGCATGAAAAGTCCACAGATTGGCCCAATGACATAGTGGTGAGGTGGAAGCAGCATGAGGAGACCACACAGCGGCAAGGTGACATAGAGTGGCGGTGGCAGAAGCAGCATCAGCAGACCACCGAGTGGCAAGGTGACATAATGTGGAGGTGGCAGCAGCATCAGGAGACCACAGAGTGGCAAGGTGACATAGTGTGGAGATGAATATACCAACAGATAAGTTTGGGGCACAATGCTCCACCTCAAACTGGGGTACACATGTAAGGAGAGCCCTTTACTATAGCATATCAAAAAATAAACAACAACCCCATTGATAAAAATATAAATTTATTTGGATATCATTAAAAACTCACAATAATATAATACATCACAAATACATAAATGATGGTGGTCAGGTAATACAGTAAATAATTAGCAATGCAAAACAGCCACTTCGGTCCACATGAACAGTACCATCTATCACACAAGGTAATACAAGGACTATAAAATCGTATATATAAAGTGCAAATGCAGTAATAAGTGCTACAGGTCCCACATAGTAAAAAGTAATCACATAGTGAATCAATAATATTTAGATACAGGTGTAAATGGAACATGTTACCCGACCGTGGCTGGCTGCTATCTTGACGCGCGTTTCGCTCACAGCTTCATCAGGAGATAGAGTCACTGGCCATCAACCAAGATATATATACCCACCAAAATAACCTAAATGCTACACACCTGAACGTTCCCTCCTCTCAGCGTCGGGATGCAATCTATCATTCGTCCGATGTACTAACAACCGGAAGTGACGTAATAATGTGCACAACTCAAATAGCTTGCCCCATTTACAATACTGTATATTCTTGTTCCACCAACAAAAAAACGGACATCAGCTCCATAATATCACTTACCCACATAACACTTATAAAACATGTACAATGGAGACAAGGGGAAAATATAGCAGAGTGCTCCCGCGCTCACCAAACTGGAACGCATACCACACCCAGACACACCCAACGTAGATGTGTTTACTCAGTCCCGCCGAACCGAAGCAGGAGCGCTCTGCTATATTTCCCCTTGTCTCCATTGTACATGTTTTATAAGTGTTATGAAAGCTGTACAGAAAGCTGTATCAGCCCAAAAAAATTTCACCACTGAATGACAATATAAGTTCACCACACAACGGCTACTAAGCCCATTTCTTTTTTCCCAGTAATACACGCCAAAAAAGGCTTCAGAACTGTGTCTCTGTAATTTTCTCACTTGACCACACAACAGCTAATAAGCCATTTCTTTTTTTCTCCACGGATACACACCAAAAAAGGCTTTAGTACATATAACTGCGGCGCTATACGGCAAATAATACTTTTTTTGTCACTAATATACACCAAAAAGGGGTGACATTTTCTCACCACCACACAACGGCTAATAAGCCCTTTTTTCACCACTAGTACATGCCAAAAAAATGATTTAGTACATATAACTGCACCGCACAAGGGCCAATAATTGGAATTAGAGGTAAGTTTCCAACCATACATTTCATGGTAATTTTTAAGTGTATACATTTGGTCCAACCCCCAGCACCCCCAAAAAACAGCCTATTTTGCCAGTTGAAGCTGTATCTAAACAAGCAGCAAGGACTGCTTTAGTCTGAATGGGACCTGTTCGTACAGAGCAGTTCTTATTTCTGACTTATAAAGGGGAGGTTTCGAGTGTGCGGAAGCCTCCAACCCCCCTATAAATGATGGCCATTTACCCTAATAGGATATATGGACAGGGGTTTATCCTCACGAGACAGCCTCCAACCTTTAAATATTCTATTAACCTTTTGCAAATCATTGTCTGAATACATTATACTGTACTATGCAGTATACAATATATGCCAAAAGTTAATGTTACAAATCAGTGATTTGCTTTTTTAAAACTGAAAACCCAGGTAGCAGTCATCATCTAAAAGTAGTAGACTTAAAGGGGTATTCCCATCTCACAAATGTATTTTGTATAGTTCTATATAGCCATACCAATATTATTACTAATAGAATGTGTTTATATAAAATGTACCATTTAGAAGATTTGACTATTTGTATAGGCATTGTCCTACACACATCAGTCAGGCCGTTGCCCCTAGTTACGACCACCGTGGCCATGTAGTAGTGGTGGCCAGCTTGCTCTTGTCCAAACCCGCTCTGAGGTAACTGCTGTATTGTGAACGCACATTGCATAAGCATGCGCAGACACATCTTAGGGTACTTTCACATCTGTGTTTGGACACTACCAGTCCAAAACGCAATGGTCAGGATCTGTCTAAAACGCAGACTTTATAAATGGATCCTGCTCCATAGAGATGAATTGATCTTGGAACAGGACACGTTTCTTTGAGTTTTGGAAGCGCAGACAAAAATGCTACAACCCTAAGATGTGTCTCCGCATGCTCATGCAATGTGCGTTCACAATACAGCAGTTACCTCAGAGCAGGTTTGAACAAGAGGAAGCCGGCCACCACTACTACACGGCCGAGGTGGCCATAACTTGGGGCAACGGCCTGACTGATGTGTGTAGGACAATGGATATACAAATAGGCAAATCTTCTAAACTGTACATTTTACATAAATACATTCTATTAGTAATAATATTGGTATGGCTATATCTAACTATACAAATTACATTTGTGAGATTGGAATACCCCTTTAACTAGCAAACATGTAAAGAGAAACCCTTTTCTAAGAGTGACATGAAATGTGCAGCAAAACACTTGATAATACTGTACATGCTGCTTTTTCTCTAACATTTTTTGCTCCCTACTACATCTTTTGTAGCTTTTTGGGGCTTCTTTTTTTCAGACATAGTTGCATTGATATTTCATGTGCTTTTCCCATTTTCCAGTCCTATAGAAAAGGCTATAGTAAAAATAAAGAAAATGCTATAGAACGTTCCATTTTGAGGGAAAAAAGTAATTGGCCCAAAAACTAATTAAAGTAAAAAAAAATGGGCAAAAAAGTATTTTTGTTGTGCTTTTTATACTTCCCTACTGACAAATTGCATCTGATCACTTTGTTTTTGTTTTCTTTGTTTTTTTAATGCAAAACCACCAGTAAAATGTTGCAAAAAGTGTTGGTCCTCAAAAAAGCCATCTGTCAAGAACCATTTTCAAGGTAGGTAGCCTCAAATTTTACTAGCTTGTGAGCTACCTTCATATATGACAAGAGCTGTGCAGCAACATGGAATATTAAAAAGAACACACCAAATTCTTCCAAGGACTGATGTTATCACACAGTCTCTCAGATTTGGATACCAACGAGGCTGAAGTTTTCACACAGCCCAGCACTACACAGAACACTTCCCTCAATCGACTCACTGACTGCCTCTCTGTGATGATATTTGAGCCTTGCTGCGCCGTGCTGCTCTACCATGTCTCCAACTCTCGGTCTCTGTCAGAACTGTAAACTACTTTTGTAACTTTGCCTTGTTACTGTTGGATGTACCACTACTACTCCTATGCTGTACTTTAGTAAAGAAAGACTTATTTATTTACAAAAAGTGACTTGTGCCTTGCACCCTGCCACTTAACACCAAGGGCACCTCAACTACCATCAAGCAGGAGCCACAACACCAAGATGTGCCCCAAGGGAAGGAAGGGTGTACCCTCCTATTACTGGATGGACCTAGTGGGTATCAGTGGGAGAATTGCCACTGTTATTTGCATGTACAAGCACCCTTGCTAGAGTAACTACCACTCTCATCCTCCTCTTGCTCCTCCTGTGCTCTCACTGCAATAGGCACAATAATTGTTAAGGATTTGGTTTAATTAAACGGGTTCTTTTCTCTGGACAATCTCTACTTGTTAGAAGAGTCTCTTGACAATACGCTAACAAAGAGTCCCCCTACGAGCTTTTATACATCAGCTGTAACATGTAAGGAATTCTGGCAGTAAGCATTGCATTTACCTGCAGTGCCATCACAGGGGTAACTGTGCATTACACAGTACTCATTCAAATCCACAGGCTGTCTGTGTAATGCAGGACAAGACAGGTCCTCCAGAGCCAGCTCTTTGTAGCTCCATTCTAGGCAAGAGATGAGGAGCCTGAACACATCCACCACCCTCTATTAACTCAGATTTCTCTAATAGGGCATATCAAAATGGAATTTTGGAATCTAAACCAAACATCCCCTTTAAGGAGGTTTATCAAGCCTCTGCTTTGTGCAGTAACATGAGGCTATGTGTTAAGACTATTTGTGTCTGAAATGCATTAGCTGATGACAAGTTTCTCTGTGCTTGCTAGGATGTGTTATAAAATGTCACTGTTCTTATAACTGGTTGAAATAAAGATGCACTGGTCTGCAGAAAGATTTCAAAGAATCAAGTTCTTCAAAACAATGTTAGAGTGACATTTAATAACTAGCACTAGAAGCCACTTTCTTCATCTGTTTCACACAAATGCTTTTGGCTACAAAAGAAAGTGAAATCTTCTACCAGTGACTTTTCATTAACACTAAAAATGTTTTGTAATATGGATGGATAAAGACTGTAATATGGAATGATAAACTTGACAAACTTGATGAGAAGCTACTGTATTTAAAGCAATACAGTGACATGTATATTTAATACCTGATACATTTTATAAATAATAAATCTTAAGAGTACATTCACATGGGTCAGAAATACTGCAGACAGGAATGGGATGGGGATTGAGGTGCAATATTATGCATAGCCACTATGCAATGCATGGAGGGGTGATAGAATGAGATGAATGGCTAACTGAAAAGATAATGACAAAATTGCAAGCTTTTGAGACTACTTGGGCATCTTCTTGTTCAATATTTTTTATTGAAGGTTTTTAAAATATTTTTATAACAACATAATAAAGTAGAACATATGAATATACATAGTATACATGTTACAAATTTATGTTCACTTTAGTATTAAGTTAGGAGGACATGCAGTGACGGCACACTGGGCTTCATATGACCCACACCTCCTCCAACCCATTTTTATATATAATTGTATTTCCATATGTCAATAAATGTGAAATGGAATGACAGAAACATAATTTACAATTCTTGTCAAAGAAATAATAAAGAAGGTATAGGGGAGAAAAATAAAAAATAAAATTATATTACACAACAAGTAAAACATGGTCCAGCTATTGAACTCTATATATGAAAGTATCATTCTTCTTAATGTATAGTCTATACATTTCTTCACATAGTTTTGATGTATATATGTTTATACATCTATTTGGGACATAAATTTTGATTTTGTCCACAATTCCCATTGTTTTGAGTATTTTTCAAAGTTATTTTTACTTCTTGCTGCCATATTTTCATATCTACAGTTGATGTTGATCTTTTTAATGATTATAGGAATTTCTGGGATAGAGTCGGATTTCCATTTACTAGCTATGGATTGTATAACTGAGGTGAGTATATGATGAATAATTGCTCTTTGATTATTATGTTTTAGGTTTATGTTTAGTCTTAATAGGTAAACGTCAGGGCTGAAGGATGTTGATATCTTCAATGAAATCTGTGTTTCTATATCCTTCCAAAGTTGTACAATTTTCGGACACTCCCAAAATATGTGTAATATTGTTCCTATTTGTCCACATCCTCTCCAACACAAACTTGAGGAGTCTCCATATATTTTTGCCAATCTATATGGTGTATAGTACCACCAAAAATTAGTTTTGCATATGCTTCATGGTGATCTGAACATGATGAACTCTTCATTGAAGATATGTAAGCCCTCCACCACTGACCCTTGGGAGTTTTTTATATTTAGATCTCTTTGCCATTTAGTTAGATGTGACATATGAGTATCTAGATAGTCCTCAGTTGGGAGTAGAATAAGGTCAGTCCTTTCTTTTTAGTCGGGTATGTATTGTTGTATAATTCAATATATACTAGTGGTGGGACTTTAGGAAAGTCAAGTTTTGAGTTGTTCAAAGTAGTTCTTATTTGGAGATATTTATATAGGTCCGTTTTTGGTAATTTATATAAGTCACAAAGTTAGGAAGTTGTGCATTATATTTCCTTGATACAGTTGTTGGACATAAGTAATTCCTGCATCTATCCAGGAATTGAGTGATAAATCTGGTATGATTAATTCCAATATCTGTATAGGTATTGGTATGTCTTTTAAGACTGGCAAGTTAGTACATACTGTATTTGTTTGTATTTCTGCCATATAGAGATAGTATCTTTTATTATTGGAGAGTTTGGGGTATTAATTTGTATACCCATTATATTAGCTAAAAGAACGCTTTTTAATTGGTGGTGGTGCACATTTGTTTTTCCATTTTTACCCATATTTTATCAGGGCTCCCTCTCCACCATTCTACTGATTGTTGAATGTGGTTAGCCATATGGTAAGCTGGGAGATCTGGGATTCCCATTCCTCCAGATAGTACATTTCTATTTAATATACTCATAGCTATTCTTGTTTTTTGTTGCCCCAGATGAATTTGTTTAGTTGAGATTGGAATTTTTGCATTACATATTGTGGTATGTTTAATGGGATTGTTCGAAATAAATACAAGAGTTTGGGGAGTAGGAACATTTTAGATAGGGTCATTTTACCCCACCAGGAAATCTCATATTGGTTTAGATTGTCAATATCTTTCTGTAATTGTCGATAGAGAGGGATATAATGGTGTTTAATTGTGTCTTCTATGGGGAAAGTTATATTAATCCCCAAATATGGAATACAGTTGTTATTCCAAACATAAGGAAAAGTAGCCTGTAGAATAATTTTTTCAATATAGGATATATTCATGTCTAGGATTAGTGATTTAGTGTCATTTACTTTATAATAGGATATTTCTTGATTTTTTTTAATATTTGATTTTTGTAATTTTGTAAATGTTGCATATAGTATATAATATATTGTTAATTTTGCATATTAACACAAGTAGCCTTCCTTTTACATCAGTATACATTTGTAGTTCTTCAAAGGCCACTGTATTGCGTATTGCTATGGCAACCCCTGCTTTCTTTGCATTTGTACGGGAGTGAAAGATATGAGGGAAGTCTTTGTGTTTGAATCTAGGAGTATCTTCATGTAGTAGATGAGTCTCTTGTATGCAAACTATGTCTGAGTTGTTGGTTTTGGCTTCTTTCCATAAGGACAGTCTCTTGAATGGGTGGTTTAAACCCTTTACATTCATAGAGAGGACCTTAATAGTCATTGTGATGTGTAAGGTTTAGCTTATATATGCGTCGACTCTTGTTTAGGTCTGCGAAGGATGTGGATATCTGATAGATGTGATCCAGTGTTCTGGGAGGATTCTTTTACATGGGATGAAAATTTGTTCGAAGAATATTACTTCTTATGGTAAGTATCATAGTGGACCTGTGGACAACAAGAAAGCAAAAAAAAAAGAAAGAAACAAGAACTATCCACCGAAGTGGAGACAATTGAACAGAGATCGATCATTATTGATTGTATTGGTTAGGGGGTAGAGTCTATGTGGAAACTGTAGCCCCTAGTTACATTTTAAAGTATTAGAGTATAATCTGTGGTTTTAAACATCTTTAAGTGTTATTTGTAGCTGGGGACCAGTCTTCTGGTATAGTAGAAGCCACTCTTTGTTTTCTTTGAGATTCTATTTCTGTTGTATCCAGCTGCCATTTTCCCAGTAGTTTTTGACCTTGGTCTAGAGTGTGGATCACGTGCATAGTTCCATCTTTGTATAGCAGCAATTTGGTTGGGGAACCCCATTTATATGGAATATTGTTTTCCCTGAGGCAAGAGGTAACAGGCTGTAGTTTTTTTCATTTCTAAGATTGTAATTTGAGATAGATCGTGAACAAATAGATCTTGGCATACGGTTCTGGTAGTGTAGTTGCTTTTCTTGCTGCTGTCATAACAGCTTCTTTGATATGAAAAAGTAGCCTCCGGTAGTAGTTTTTGCATCAGATTTTGTATGTATTTTGAGAGTTCGTTTGGAGGTATAGATTAAGCAATCCCTCTAAATTTTATATTGTTTCTTCTTGAATGGTCTTCAAGAGCCACCATTTTAGCTTTGATAGCTGTAACATCATCATCTAAAGAATTGTGGGCATCTACCAGAGTACTATGCGCCCCTGCATATTCTGCCATTTTATTTTCAATATGTCCCACTCTGTCTCCAAGATCTTCTATATTTGCAGTAAGCGAAGTACATATTTTAGTAATGTCCGTTTTTATGGACGAGTTTAAGGCAAGAAGCATATCTTTCATCAGATTTACAGTTATAGTATCATTAGATGTAGGAATGTGTTCAAATACACTCACTGTTTGTGGTGAAAAAGCTTTTTGTATTCAATATGCTTCATTTTCTGAGAAATAGTTATCTTCTTTTCTAGGTTTTTGTTTTGCAGGGCTGCGTGTACTTGATGAATCTGATAGGTTCGCCTCGTCATCTTCATCTTGTATTAATGCAGGAAGGTCTTTCTTTTGTGAGATATTAGTTGATAATTTTGGATTTTTAGGAGTTTTAGTGCTTATAGTTCTCTTAGAGTTGTTGCTAACCTGTGTGGTGATGTGTACTGGAAAGCTGGAAGGGGTGTGTATCTCACTCAGGTTCCTCAACTGGTGAGATGAATAAATCCAGGTAGACGGTGCTGGTTTCAGCCAAACTTAGTTGCTGGAGCTATTTTGATAGTAATAACTGGGCTGGATTTTATTTGGGTTGGGAAGTGGGCAGTGGGACCTTTCCAACCCACCCAATTCCAGGGCAT